>JAPMOR010089207.1:0-16960 GCA_026543865.1 Argiope aurantia | reverse complement strand
AATAGTATTAAGAATTAAATGCTGAAGGATACCATATACATTCTGCTTAGTTCATGCAACAAAATCGGTTTTTCAAACTGTCTTTCTTTGTTTATCGTGATTTCTTTCTTGTTTTCTTTACTGTAAAAGCTAATTTTAAATATGCTTTTATCCAGATTTTATCATCATTTCCATAATTAATTCTCTTTATGTTATTATGAAGTGCAATCTTAAAATGCTTTACTTTATGATGCTAGTTTACGATTTTTTCGTTTCGTTTCGTTATTTTAATATCCGAAAAGGAGAAAAAATAAATCATTGTTACTCATCATATTTAATAAAAGCTTTTAATAAAGCCGATTTCACCTTCATCATTCAAGTAAATGCAAGAAAGTATTTGATCAGAAATGAGTTTTAAATCATTAACTGTTACGTTTCTGATTTGATCGCTTGATAATTCTTATCCTCATTAATTGTAATATGGTTTAGGAATATTCTAAAAAAATACTCTTTCCTTTCAATGACAATTATAGCATAATATATTAAAACGCTTTTGAAAGAATCTATAAGCAATGAAATGCATCAATTTTATTTACAAAATGCGTGTGCGGAGATTCTATCGAGAATTAAAATTAACAAAATTACAATCGTTTACAAAAAAAAAAAAAAAAAAAAATACAAACTCCAGTTTGTAAATACAAGACAATTATCATTCAAACATCCTCCTTCCAAAGTTACCATTTATGCGAAATATTAATTTATAATAGATTTGATTTTTAAAATAAACTAGTTTTTAACTAGGCGGCTTCACCCAGTATTCGCTTTCGTGCGCCAACACAAGTCTAATGCATTCTTGGATACGTTTTAAACTGTGGACAAAAATCTCAGTATTGAAATTCCAATCAATAATATATAATTAGTGAAATAGTTGTACTTAATAAATTACATAGAAAAATATATTTAAGTAAATCTTATTCCCATTTGTACATTTTACATACAAAACTGGTATATGTAGAATTCATAGCACTTGACAAAAACAAAGCAACTCTTCTTGGCAAGCCTATGATGCAAGATAGGGGTAACAACAGTTACCTATTTTTTTACTAGGTTGTTTTAAATTATTAGCGATACAAGGAATTATTTTAAAGATGTAAAATATAATAATTTAAAATATATTAAGAATTTATTGTTCCAAAATAAAATTATTAATTAAACAAAATGTCGCTCTTCTTGAAGTATTCAGTAAAATTTAAATCTCGGGAGGATATAAAATGCCCCTTTTCCTAAAGTTTCAATCCGGTATAATGATGACACTATCATTTTCCATAAGAAATTCATTTATCCCTTGCTGGATGGGAGTCCTCTATCCTAAACGCACGGACGGAACGGAACGTATGCAAAAGGAGTTCGAGTTCGATGGTAGGCTTGTCGGGGCACCCGTCCTTGAGTAGGACTATCCGCTTAATGATGTGGCTGATAGAGCTTTACGTTTAGTATTTTGGCATGATTCTGTTGTAGGATTGACTGGGTTATTGGGATTATCCATAGAGCTGATATATAAATGGAGGAAGCTAGTCGCCTGTCTCTAGACTAAACAAATGTACGCTAGATGAGCCATTTGACTTGTGAGAAATATGGCCTTTTTTGGCGCCATTTCGCAAATCTTGGCATACTCAGAAACTGCCGCGCAACATTTTGCTTCCCAGCATTGGGTCCGGAAGGTTTTCATTTCCGGTTAACATTTCCTAAATAATTTATATTATATATATCATTCTCTGAAAACTAAGCAAACTGGTTTCGAAAATAATATTTTCTTTTTTTATATCAGTAGTCGAGTTTGTTGATTAAAATTATGTTTACTTTTTTACTTCGGTTTTGTGCATTAATTAAAAGTGAGCATTTTTCTTCTTTAAATAAACATTTTATTTCTTTTCTTTACCGAAAAACATGTTTTAATTTTACATTACATGTTCAAATATTTTTATCATTATCTCATACAGATAAAAAAAAAACTTTTTATAATAAAAGCAGATTATAAAAGTGACCCAAGTCTTTTTTTTCCCTTGAATATTCTGAATAATATTTATTTTTGCATAAAAAATGGAAAAGATAATAATTAAAACTCTTAAATTATTTTGAAATAATTTAGACAGGAAATAAAAAAATAACCACTAGCTTAGGATCTAACCCAGATATCCTGAATGCTACGCCAGTAACCTAGCCACAAACCAACTGGAGCGCTCGTTCGGGTACCGCATTATTAGTATATAAGCTAATTTGAAAGTTTTAAGGTTGACTATTGAGTCTTAATATTTTTATTAATAAACATTCTAAATGTATGTCATCATTATACAAAATCTCATTCCGAACTTAGTTTTAATCCTCGTGCCTTCTCCTTGTTAATATCGGTTTTAAATATTTCGCTTCTGGTTTATAGTGTCGGCAGTAACTTTGCTTGTAACTACCGCAGAAACAAAATTAAATCCTTTTTGGAATGTTAAATGTGTTTATTTAGTACAAAGAAAAAGAAAATTCGAAATTTTAACGAAAACGGTGATTTTAGGGTATGTGCATATCGCAAGTTATTAATAAATGTTAACATTCAGACAGAATTTTTATCTGTAAAGATAGCATTTCTTTCTTTAATAGTTTACATTCAGAATATCCACTAGTTTCTTTTAGATCTTAATTAAAATTTATAAAAACATGCAATTACTGCTAGCACATTTATAAAATTTTACTATATAACTTTTTCAAAAAAACATCCGTTTTATTTTCACTATTTCATTCACAATGATGATTTAATAACTTTCACGGTATAATACGATTCGAATATTTATGGTAAAAAAGAAACAACATATTGGAAATAATAAGGAACTTTATTTGCAATAAAATAAATACACAAATAATTCATATAATAACTTGAAGGTAAAATTTTAATTCATATAATAACTTGAAGGTAAAATTTTAATTCATATAATAAATTCAAAATAAAATTTTAAATCATATAATATATTCGATAGAATTTTATTCAGAATCCTTAATATGTGTTTCCCTACACTTCTTTTCCTAAACAGTACAATAACTAATCTGGATGTCTGCAGAAAAATGTTCAGCTACACCAACTGCAATCATCAACGAATTGGGGAGGGCCGGGATAGCTTGATTGGTAGGGCGTTGGATTCGCTTCCCTTGGGTTGCGAGTTTGAACCACCTCCGGCCGAAAGACTCTTCGCGTGTGTGTGTGGTGGCTGGCGCTCGTATAAATCTGTCGTGGTCACAAAGTCCTCCAAGTCGCGATTCATGCCACTGTATTGGATCAGGGGTGATCGTTCTCTGATTCAGGTCTAAAATGCGATCTGCGGATGAGGGAATGAAATGCATGATTGAAATTTGCCCTGTGAACAGGTTTGTGACTTGTACATAGCTAAGTCGTACTCTTGGCCATAGATGTCGTTCCTGAAAAACGAGAGGCAAACCCTTGGCTTAAAGTCACTGACTTCTGAAGTCAGTGGGCTTTCTATCACAAGCTCCATTAACAACAACAACATGATTTGGCGAGGGAACATATGTCTGTCCGAGTTTGGATAGATATTTAGAGAGTTTTATATAACGGCAAATACCAATCTGAAAAAATCTCAGCAGAGTATAATAAATAATCCCTAAGTAATTTACTCCCCCCCCCCCACGTAGCAAGAATATAGAAATACACATAAATAGGTTTAGGAAGAGAATACAGAAATCAATGAAGTCAGCAAATTAATAGATACAAAATAAAGACAAAGAATTTTCAATGGAAATTAAACAACAAACCCAAATTAGAAATATATTATGGAAAATATTTCAAAGAAATAGAAGCCCCGTAGATAAGATTTTATTCAATACAGCACAGAATTATTTAAGGAAATTACATTGTAACTCCCTACAAGAAAAAGGTGCGAAGAAGATCTAAGTGTTTAAATCCATTTTGTAGCAAGTTAGGCCCTATATCGAAAGTCATACCAAAATGCCTTTCTATTAGCGAATAACAGAATACTTATACTGACTAGGAAAAAGCGGAAGCAATTGTCGACATTCTAGAAAGACAGTTAAAAGGAAATAATGTATCTCCTTTCCCACACTTGTAAAATGGAAATTTGAAAAATTCTTCTCTAAAAAAAAGAGAGGGGGGGGAATGGATGAAGGATGGGATACTGGAGATTGTTTTTGGATATAGCTAAAACATTTCACAGGGTCTGACCGACGACCTGTTTCATAAACTCTTTGAAATAACTAGTCCTTGGCGTTATAAGGCCCATGGTTACATATGTAGAAAGAAGGCATTGAACGGTTCGAGTAGGAATTAACTCTCTTCCAAATGTATAGTTGAGGTTAAAGAGTGCAGAACTTCAAGATTACATTAATTTTATTCAATGCCAACGTACTGTATCTACATGCCGAGGAACTGACAGATACAGACATATCTATTAGCTGACAGGCCAGACCGCTTGACCAACAGCTACCAAATTTGGCTCAGGCATACTTTGGATATCAAAAATGTGCACCACAGAGCAATTTTTTAAAAGTTTTTCAATTGGAATTTTAGTTAATTAAAATTTAAGCGAAATTTCGACTTTTTTTCGTGATAACTTCCGAAAATATTATTGCACAAGCCCATTTTTACACCAAGTTAAAATAAAAAAAAAATTCTTTAAAATGATAACAATGTTTTAATGTATAAATTAAGTTACTATTTTCACAAATCCCTTTAGAAATTATTTTCATTAAATATTTGAACAATTTATTTCGCACAAAATAGAAACAAAATTTAACCTGCAGGACAACGTTTCATGTGCATGGAAAAAAAATTAGCTTTTATCAACATGCTGCTAAACAAATTGATAAAAGATGAAATTAAAAAATAAGTTTACTGTTACTGGAAATTTAAACTAGATTCGTGCGATTTTCAGCACACGTCTGCATGAAATTGAATAAAGATGAAATATTTTGAACTTTTATTGGAAATTAAATGTAGAAAAGTGTAATTTTCAAAGTGTGTCTGTAGAAAATGAAATAAATGTGATATGCTGTTTATTCTTCAATACAAATGCACGAAAAAATTTGTTACGACATTTTTAATAAAATTTATATTATTAATTTACAAAATCAGTTTTATTTAATTTAAATGCAGTTTAATATATGCAGGATATACATTCTAATCTGGACCCATTAGCTATTTTGTAAACCTTTAATAATAGACATTTATATACTGACGAAACGGTCTAAATGACGTAAAGAACTATGCTTTATGTAACCTGAGTCAATAATTGTTTTAATAAAGTATTTTAATAATTGTTTAATAAAGTCTAATAAAGAATTTTAAATTTTTACATAAATCCTGTGATTTGTGAATCATACATAAAACAATATTTTTGAAACAGTAATGTTTTAAATAAAAAGAGCTGCAGTTTGGAAGAATAAGTCAAACGCGGAAACTGAATAATTTTTGAGAATTTGTGTATCACGATTCATAAAAAACGCACGATTTTAGGCTGTCCATCCACATTCTTAAAGAAAATACATAAATCAATGTTCAAAGTTTCACAAAAAAAGATTATCAGATGCATGTGTGCGTGTATTTATTTCTTGGCATTCTACAAGCCAGACCTAAAGCTACCAAATTTCACCCAATCTCAGAGCGATTTTTTAAAAGTTTAATTAGAGCTATAATTAAAAATGAAGCAAAATTCTGGCATTTTTCCACAATAACTTCCTAAAATAATTTTTTACATCATCCAAAAAGTAATCCTTTCAAGGGTATCAATGTTTTAACCTAAAAATTGTTTATATTCTTAATAAATTTTTCAGCCACTTTATTTCACACAAAATGAAAATAAAATATGCTGCACGAATATGTTATGAGCGAGTCAGAAAAACTAGCTTTTATCGGTGCGTTGCCATCACCTTGACAAAACCTCAGATTGAAAGATAAAGCGTATTCTTGTAGCAGACTAAACCAAGGAAAGTATCATGTTCTGCACGTGTTTGTATGAAATGGAATGAATATGAAATGTGATATTTTTTATTAAAAACCAGAGGGAGTAGTCCATCAAAAACGCTCTATCAAACTATTTAATAAGCTTGACATGCCAGAGAATGTCTTGCATGACTTTGGCCTACAACAGTGACAACATTTGACGTGAATTTTTATTTTTATTTATCTTATAATCCTTAACGAGTTTTTTCGCTATTTCTCTCTGGCATGTATTTAAAAGTATACGGAATTCGAATTTGTGCTGCATAAAAGTTTTCCCCAACCAAATGAAACAAAAATTTCATACAAAAACTAGGCTTGTTGTCGGAAAATCCCATATTAGATTACATATTTTTAAGTCACTACTGTTTTCAGTAATCGCATTTACATGTTTATGAAAATACAGACCGTCAGAAGGTCAACCGCTGGTTGAATTTGGTCCAAAATTTGACAATTGTCTACTGTACTGATGTTAAATCTTTGGAGTGACTTTTATTTATCAAGCTCACTTCGTTCTTTAATTACCGTGTATTTGGACAGTCAGACTGACAGACTTCCAATGAATAGATTTTGCTCAAGATATGACAGAATTCCGGTATTCAATTTGCTATCAAGTTTTTATACCAAATTTCATATGTCTAACTCAAAGCATTTTTCAAAAATTTGTTTAGAGAACATAGAATGCATATAGAACTATGCTATATGCTATAATGCTATAAACTATTTAGAATGCATATTTTCTCATAATTATCAATGAAGGCTTTGATTTTAGTATTTCGCTTTCATCTGTCTCATTCTGTTAGAGCTTAAGTAAATATGGAGTCAGAAAAGGTATGAGAAATTCTTTCGAAATTGAGTTACCAGTTACCTTAAATTCTGCTTTTAAATTTGATTAAAATATACATTTTAAGTAGCAGGAATCATTTTAAATTTATTTTAAAAATTACAGTTAGAGATTTCCTGATGCATTAAAAAAAATTTTTTTTTTGGCCTTTTATAGTGTAAGCTATAATTACGCCGACTGGAAAAAAAAATCATTCCTTTTTCACGACGCCGTTATGCGGTAGAATAATAGCCATTTGTTGACTACTATAATGCGAAAAGCAGTTATTAATAAATCTGTTTTTTATTGTCCTCTTCCACTTAGGTTTAAAATCATAAAAAGAACCGAAAGTCAACTTAGTCGATTTTTTAAATTCTTCATTATCTGCTTCTTTTAGCATTAGTTACCGCATTCCTTCGTGGGGGGGGGCATTGACTTAAGATTATTATAGCATTAGTTCTTAAGCATTCAACTCCATTGTAAAATTTATATGACCCATATAGGCCTATAATTTCTGGTATCACATTCCTTGCAAACAGAAGTTAAACGAACAAGGATTGTTTAAATCTAAAATACTTAACTTCAAATCTGAAAAATATCATACATCGTCTAATGGATGAAATATTAGTTTTGAGTATGCGCATAGCAAAAGGTGACTGATCTTTATAAAAAATCTAATCTTTATTTAGTTATTTTTATATATGAAAATACATTCCATTACTAAATTACTACAGATGAGTATCATTTGGTAGCAAAGGGCGAAATATTTGAAAATAAAAAGTAACAAATATATAGAAACTTTTACAAAATCTTCATGATAGATAATTTTGCATCATTAAGTTAATTTAAATTAAAAAAACGTTTCATAGTTCTGTAAAAATTATCTTTTTTACAAATAAGGATGCATTTTTTTTGCGTGTTGTCTTATCATGTAGAAAGGATTTTTCAAAGTGTTAAATTATTGAAAATTTAACCGTGTTTGGTGTTCTCAACGAAACGTTCAGTAATTATTAAAGTGTAGAAATAATTTTTAATTTTAATTTAAAATTCAAAAAATTAGCTTCTAAAGGAAACTAATTTTTGCCGTACAAATTTTTCCCTATTATTAAATATTTTTTTGTTAAAACATTTTAAGTGAATTTTACAGAAATATTTCTTAATATTCCATCCCAAAATTTTGAAATTATTAATTATCAAGAAATGAAGAACTAGTTTGTTTTTTCATAAGTTCTCATATGGTAAAATTTTAATAAAAAGACCAATTAAAATTATTAAAATTTATTTACAATAACAAAAGAAATTCATATTAAAATACTATTTACAAAAAACATTATTATTTACAAAAAAAAATATTTACAAAAAACTTTATTTACATCAAATTATTTTGGAGGACAAAATACTTCATAGTAGCAGAGCAACTCCTGTAAAGCATGCCCGAATGCTTCCATTCCTGAATTCACAGCCTTCCCCACTTTCAGCCACGCTTCTCTGAAGTATGGGGCCCCGGGTCCTTCGTAGAAGTCGGGAGCCAGGCTGCCGAAATCCGCGTCCAGGGACTCGGCATGTTGGTGGATGAGCGGGAACGGATCCCGGCAGAAGAGAAACGTGGCCTGGAAAAAAAGAACAGATTTAAACTCATATTCAGTGTTTAAAATGAAACACAATTATTAACGAATTTTTATTTTTATTTAAAACTGGGCATTCATTTCTCCAAGGATAATGAACGTCTATTAGTAAGTGCAATTTATCTGCAATTAGAGGAGCTCGGATATGTAATATTACACTTCTTGCCAAAACCTCTGGAACATAAGAGCACACGATGAAACAGGGCGAAATGAAGTAAAAGTAATTTTTTTTCGAGTTATTCTATCTAGAATTAAAGATTTATAATAGCGTTCCTAGTGATTAGAGAAACATTTAAATATTGAATTTTCAAAACATCAGTATCTTCTTGCATGAATGTGCATTAAGGTCATTTATTGATATAATATATGGCGATATTTTACACTCATGCAGAAAGTGGAGATAATAATATATATGCATCTTCTGGATTTTTCTCCCCATTTTCTTTTCTTTTTTTTTTAAATTAGTAGACCCATTTCAATTGCTTTTTAAAGAATTTAAGACATTGAACGGCTCAACAGAAAGCAAAGAATTGATTTCACCAGTAACATAGGGTTTGATATTTTATTTGTTATTTATTATGAATGCAATCAACGCAAATGATTCTTCCAAAAGTATCTGCAGTTCCGGTGAAGTCTGTTGATTATTCAAAGGGAAAATTGTAAACCCAATCCGAAACATTGTTTCGTCGTTTGTTCTTTCCTAGCATTCTGAGAAAATCAGGTACGATAACTTGGAATTTCAACTACCAGTAATCATGCGTTTAGGACAATTGCTCTTGTTTATCATTAATTATAACCTACTGATAAGAATGAATAAGTGCATGCATGAAGATGACAAATGAAAGAATGAACAAAATATGTAGCTCGATTTATTTAAATGTTCCCTTGCAAACACCTTTTTTTTAAATACATCTCAATATTAAATCTGAATTCAATTTCTTTTGTGGATTAATTGAAATTACGTATTAATTTTTATACAACTGATTTAATACAACAAAATGAAAAAGTCCTCTTATTTCTGAAATTCAACCGATTTATAGCATCATTAGTAATGTCTTATACGTCCAGAATTGGTATCAGTCAATAGAGAGGATGCATTACAGATAAGAAATATTATCAGTTTGATAATTGTCTAATTATCTATGGAATTTAAAAAAATCGTAGATAATAAAATCCGAGCACGTGTGGGGGGTGAGTGTGACCGGGGGGGGACATGATCATCACTCAGCATAATTAGTAAAATATAAAGTTGCATTCATTTGAACTTTATTTAATTTGACAAAGATATTCATTCTTTGAATTTTCTCAAATTCCAAATTTCCTGCCATTTAAATGAATTGCAAACTTAATAATATTAATAGGAACTCACTGAATATTTCTTATGTCAAAGAAGGAAATGGAATTATTACCTGCAAATGGATGTAATGGCCAAAACTCAGCCGTGAATTCAGGGTGTACTTCCGGGGGATCTTCGCCCACACCTCCGAGTTCTTGATGTTGTATTCCACTTCGAAGCACAGCGAAGGAAAAAATATTAAATGAGACTGTTATTTGTAAAAAAAATCAAAAAGAATAAATAGGGTGAAGATAATTAACATTAATTCTTTTAATTTGTCACAATAGAAAAAATTCCTATACATATATATTATATATACTATTATATATCCCAGTTTGATCTCAATTTTAAAAATCTAGTTTGATCTAGTTTTTAAACACATTTTTCAACAATAATGATTCCCCTGTAATACCGTATGATGCTGAATACACTACTCTTATAGTGTGAAATATTTTTACTCGGAAATATTAAGAATGGTCGTACAGAGGGAATTTTTATACATTGATTTGAGTGAAAATAATCTTTTGAGAAAAGGATCTGGGAAAAGAAGAATCAATTCAATTATTTTAATTTGTATTTAATGAAAATAACCTAAAGCACATACTTTTTTGATGCAGGAAGTTGAATGTACAGGTGTTAAGTACATAGTTTTTCTTAAAAATTGAAACAGCTTCCTGCTTCTAAATGCTATCTGGAAGAATTCGGAGGGTAGTTGAAATCTCCCGATGAATTCCTCGGAAGTGGCTCCGCTGAAAACCTCCACATAGACTTCCCAACTGCGACTAGAAAAAAATTGCGATATTCCATTTAAGACAAAACTGCAAATTAATGCAAGAAAATAATAAACTGAACAAAGGAATGGTGATTTAATAATTATTATTTAAATGTTGTGAATTTGTCAGATGTCTGAATCAACTTAAAATAAGAGAGGACAAATTCCCCCCCCCATGGTTGATATAAGAATAAAAATTTTTAATTACTAAGTGTATTAAGCATACTAGCCGCCTTTGGCGACCAGCCGGTTCGCTAGAATTGCCGCTCGCTACAATTTTCAATTAAATATTTTAAGTAACTGGTCTCTTAATAGATTCTCAAGCAAAACATTTTTAATCTACAAATTTTGATAGTCATACCAAACTTATACTGTTGTTTAGATCGTTTCTTTCAATTTACTATATATATTTTGCTAATTTGTTGTCATTTTCGGTAAAACTTTAACTTTAATTTAAAGTGGAAATGATGAAATTGCAATTAATATAAAGATATTTTTTAATAAAACCAAGCTTTTCATTTTATTTATCATCTTTATTGTTATTTATTATTATTATTATTGAATGTGAGTATTGCAAACAGAATCGCTCGGTATTTAAGTCTTATTCAGTATAAAATTCAATTTTTAGTTTTGCTTTCAAAAGGATTGAAATGAAACCAATAATAATATTTTGTTCCTGCCTATAAATATATTTTAAAAATTATGAAGTCTAAATTTAATGCAGTAAGGTATCATATTCTGAGAAATATTCTGGACACACCAAATTTTAAATAAATGAATGAATGTTTCTATTTTCCCCGATCAACTAAGACTTATTTAGGAAGTTTTAAATGTTAAAAATTTAGAAAAACTCAACACTTTCATAATTTTAGGCCAATTAATCTTGAGAAACCTGCGCGCTGATTGGCGTATTTTCTTTGAAGAGATCGATGGAAAATCTAAAATTATCCTTTTTTTATTGAATCGTGATATTCAAATTTTCATAAATCAGTCAGTTTAAGTGATTGGAAATTAACTCTTAAAAGTCAGTGATTTAGTTGATTGAAAATTAACTCTATGACCACCATAAAATCTGTGCTTTCTCTTATGGTGTATGCATTCTCCTTAATATCCGCTCGAATAAAACATCACGTACAAAAGTACTACATAGAACAAACACATCAAAAGTAAACATAACATTTCAATAGTTGCCAAAAACAAAAGAAAGAAAAATGCAATAAATAAACAGACGATATTTAGAAAAGTAAAGATATTTAGACTGGAAAATGAAATTATCTGAAATTAAAAACACGCGCAGACGATATTTACCAAAGTAAAAATATTCAAACCTGAAAAGGAAAATATATGAGTTATTTCATTAATAAATGCCATAAGTTTGTTTATATCTTCATTATTTTATGAGTCATTAAACATCAAAATGGGTCCGGGACTAAATAAACACCCTGTATAGAGAGTGTAAAAGATCATAAAATAATTTTTCTTGTATTTGTTTTTTAGGAAAAAATATTTCATATTGGTTTCATTTCCTACAGACACGTGCCGAAAATTATATTTTTGCAGATTTCATTTCCAAAAAGATTTAATTTATTTTTAATTGGAGCTTTAATCAATGTGATGGCAACATTTGAAAAAAGCTAATTTTTTCCCATGAATGCGAAACGTGCTTAATTTTAATTTTAATTTTTTACGAAAAAAATTATTGAAAAACATAGTTAAAATATTTATTTAAAAATTCATTAAAAACAGAAATTTAATTTTAATGTTAAAACATTGGTATCATTTAAAAGATAAATTTTTGATCTTTAACTTCATGTAAAAATCTTTTTTGTGTGGTAATATTTTCGGAAGTTATAGCAGGAACACGTCAAAATTTCGCTTAATTTTTAAATAAATAAAATTCTAGTTAAAAATTCGAAAAAATAACCCCCAGGTGCGCATTCCCGGTCTCCAAGGTATACACATGCCAAATTTGGTAGCTGTAGGTTGAATGGTCTGGCCTGTAGAGCGCCAACACACACACACACACATTGAGCTTTATTATAAGTATAGATTAAGTGAATCGAATTTTAATTGCAAATGCAACCAGAAAACCTTTCAAAGCATTATTATAGATTTTGCTTCATGTGGAGTAAAAAAGCATAACAACAATTTTGTCCAACTCATATATATAAATAAATCATTTAAAGATGCATGATAAAATAAATTATGTGTATTTAATCATTTAAAATATTCTCAAGTTTTTTTTTCTGTCCAAGACAAAGTGATATATCCCAATAACAAAATTTAAACAAAGAAGTGAACAAAATATGTGAGTCTAAAGAATTATTCTTCAATTCATAAACAAAATGCTATTCTATTTATAACGAGATACGTTCATATAAGTTTAATTATATTTACTCCCGATTTAAAGCATCTCTAGGGCTATTTTGGAACCTTTGAAAAGGAAGCAGATGACGATGGCGTCACCTTCTTAGCTAGTACCCTTCTTTCTAAACTTCCACACTACATCAGCAGGAGGGCATTTGGTTTCGGCGGATTTAACGTACCCCAGACCCATTTGCACGGGAGTTCTTAAATGGAATCGGGTCTCGAACTTGGAACTCTTGGGTCACGAAGACGAGACTTGACTGCCTGTCCACAGTGGCCCAAGTTTATATCAGACTTTTAAGTTTCGATTTATTTATAATATCGACAATTATTCTGAATAAAGAGTTTACACCATAAAATAATCATGTCTCCTGAATGTAATAAATTTCAAGTGTTTATAGAATTACTAAAAGTAAAAAAAAAAAAGTATATTTATATTAAAGAATTTCAGAAAATCCAAAACTTCTTATCATTGAGATAAATTCCATAAAAGGATTTATAAGTATATTTTTTAATGTAACTTCAAAAGTCATTGCATAAGTTTAATATTTATAAAATTAAATAAATAAATTCTATGAAAAAAATCAGTACATGTTAGAGAAAATGTTGAACCAGTATATATCAAACAGAGAATTTTCGGTTTACAAATTCTGAATATGACTGAACGTTGAAAAAACGTTGAAAAAAAATTAAAAAATCCCTAAAAAAGTTCGGTGGGTTTTATTAAATTAGAAGTACAAGCGCAACTTGATATGTATAATTGTTGATAGCTGACATTATATGCAGAGAAATTTCATATGGTGTTAAAACATTACTTAATAGTATTTTAAATATCATTTCGATTTAACATTCCTTATTTAAGAGTAATTTAACCGTCATCGTCACTTATATTTTTGATCTTTCGAAGTCTTTCAAGATAGAAGATTTTCAAGTTTTTCAAGCGGCCTTTGTCCTTGGGACCATCACCGGCCAAGGTGAACCTTTTCGAAAAGAAGTACGTCCCGCCATCGATGAAAGGAACCGGATTTCCATCTTTTCGGGTACCTTTCAGGGTGGCAAAATATAACCACCATGCCGGAAGCATCTCATCCTCATTTCGAGGTGCCCCCCCCCTCCCCGATCCACGGGGATATCTCATAAGAATAAACATAACATGAGAATTCCGGTAAAAGATCAAAGTTATTGATGAAAAACGTTCTTCAAGCTGTAAATATTTTTTCGTTCTAATTTTACAATCTTAATCATTGTA
Organism: Argiope aurantia; assembly: GCA_026543865.1. Lineage (NCBI taxonomy): Eukaryota > Metazoa > Arthropoda > Arachnida > Araneae > Araneidae > Argiope > Argiope aurantia. The sequence continues at coordinate 2,796 of JAPMOR010089207.1, read as the reverse complement.
ACAAAAATTAATAAAATGGTATTGACAGTTTGCAGGAAAGCGAGCAATATATTTACTTAATTCTGAAGAATATATAAAAGGCTTAGATTTGTATTTAAAACACTGTTACCTTAAAGTAAAAGACAAAATTTTAGTTTTTTAGATTAGAAATTAAGTTGCATTGTTAAAAGGCTTGGGGTAGCAGAGTGAATCCCTTTTTTAAGCATTTGAAGCGACATGACAGTAATTAAAAGAAAACCACAATAATACAAACACGGCACGTGTCTTCTAAAATAATATAAATTATATAAATATCAAAATTTGAAGATTAAATGAAATTACTGAAGAAGCTACTGAGATAAAAAAAATCACATAAAATATTTGTTTAGAGATTTTAACCGATTTTAATCCCAACGAACCAATGGATTGTCAAAAGTGGATAGAATTAAATAACAATTTTCTAAAATCATGAAATTGTTCAGTCCTGGGATTCTGATTTTTAGTTTCATCTATTATTTTAACTATATAAATTTATTTTTCAATCATGTAGGGTAGAAAATAAAATGATTTTTTTTGTCACTATGTCGTTACTGCGCATCTTATGACCGAAATCACAGGAGACCACCAGTCCCTGGTACTTTGGTTTATTCATTTTCCTTGGCGTGAAGTAGAAATGACCGAAAACATCAGGAAAACGTATTCTCTCGAAATTGTCGTTTCAACAATAGGAACAAAGGACAAACTTTCATGTTCTGTGATTGATATGTACACGTGGGATAGTAGGTTTAGTTCAACAGATAAGACTCATTCCAGATTTCGAACAACCCTCATTAGAGGAGGGAAATAAATCACTGGATTCTATATTCTCCCCTTCAAGCATCTGGCATAGTATCACTTGAGAACAATCTTCAATGGATTTCCCTGGGGTTTCAATGGATTCCACAAACTGGCCATCAAAAGGCACTCTTGAAAAGGTATATGTCAGGAATGAAAGAAATAGCGCACATCATTTCTAATTTATGTCAAAATGTTGAAGTTTGCTGTTTGCTACAAGTGTAAACTGCCTGAAATATCATTGTTTGAGAACTACATTTTGGCGGTGGAAGTTAGATTAGATTCCTCCAAGGAAAATGTAGAGATGAATCGATTTTGTATCTGGAAAAGATAGAAAACGATTGAAAAATTCCATAGTAAAAATACGGATTTTTATTTATGCATAAATTCACAAATTTAAAAAAATTTAACTTTAAGACAAAATGAAAGGAATAAATGTCAATAGCAGGTTGTTATTCTTCAAAACAACATAGAAGTCGAAAAAAAAAGGATAAATAGCGGATTCCTTAATTCATATCATAATCTTAATTGTCAATTATCATTTACATTTTGTTAAGTTACAATAATAACTACTGAATTTTTTATTACATTGACCCCTCAGAGACACACTGGGTATTGTTTAGGTGACGGTTTTATTTTTTATTGAATTACAATAATCAAAATGAATTTGCTAAGAAAAAAAAAACAGTTTCATTATTTTTATACCTCGAATCCATTATTTATTTAGACAGTATTTATAAAAACATTTAAGTGTGCGCAAATTTCAGATAAGAGTTAAAAATACATGCTTTCTAAATGATTATTTATCAAAAAAAAAAAACTGAGCACATTGAAAACTCAATAATATAGCAATTATTATAAATGAAAAGTATTTACTAAATTATTTAATGTAATTATAATGTAATTATAATATTACAACATTAAAACCATGAAATATTATATTTTTATAAAAGTAAGTGATGTATCCGAATATACAAATGCGGATGTTTGATATCTTTAAAAATTTTGTATTTTAGAGTTTCCAAACGCACTCCAACAGACAGACCGACAAATGATTAGTTCTTTAAAAAATATGATTCAAACTTTGAAACTGATATGCAATCATGATAACAAAATTATATACCAACTTTCATTCATTCTCTTCATTATATTTTCTTGCTTTTTATACTCATGAATATACAAAGGCAGATAGACTTGCTTCCGACAGATTTCTTCCAAAATATGACAGAAAACTGCAACTATAGCTTTAGGACTACATGACAATATTACATTTTATACATTTTATAATTTTTTTTGAACTTACAGAAAACAAAAAATAACTCAAAAAATTTTTTTTTACCTCAGGTAAATTTAAAACGTGGAAAAATTACATTTTACCGATGAATTCATTTTAGATAGTATTTTCGACGATTATAAAGTTTTTTTTAATACTTTTATGCTTCGTATGCAAAATCTGACAAAAAAATTTCATTTTTTTTGTCATTGAAAAATAGTTTTTTTTCTTAGAAACAAAATATCAATTTAGATTGAAATATTTATTTGAAACTTATTCATAAAAAAAACGTGATTTGTTTTTTAGATTTTTTTAAAAACTACTTTACAATGATGAGTTTACTAAATACTAAATCAAATATTAAGAATTAGGTATTGCCTTCTATGCATTCTCGGGAATAATTTTGCAATGCAATGACAGTAATATAGATTCAAATTCCTTAAAAAAATAATCACCCGTTTGTAAAATAAACTCGAAAATTCGAGAAAACTTCATTCTTAGTTTCCTTGTTATATATTTTACTCAACTATTTGTTTACATTCAAACACTGAAACATTGTTTCTAAGATTACGTAAAAATACAGCAAAAAGAAGAAAAGCACTTAAAGCCAATTTCAAATTTATCCAAAAAGTTTTTAAAAACGTTGAGCTCTGCAATCTTCCAAGAAAAGCTCGTTCCTTGTTGAATAGGCACAGGAAAAGTACAATAGA
>JAPMOR010089193.1:0-13295 GCA_026543865.1 Argiope aurantia | reverse complement strand
GTTTAGTGGTGATTACGAATAATCACCAGTAATCATACAAAATCCCCAGATTAATCAAGTTTAGTGGTGATTATGAATAATCATCGATAATTATGCAAAATCCCAGAATTATTCAAGTTTAATGGTGATTATGAATAATCACCAGTAATCATACAAAATCACCGGATTAATCAAGTTTAGTGGTGATTATGAATAATCATTGATAATTATACAAAATCACATTAATCAAATTTATTGGGGATTAGGAATAATCACTAGTAGTTATACAAAATCACCGGATTAATCAAGTTTAGTGGTGAATATGAATACTCTTCAATAATTATACAAAATCACATTAATCAAATTTATTGAGGATTACGAATAATCACCAGTAATTATACAAAATCCCCGATTTAATCAAGTTTAGTGGTGATTATGAATAATCATCGATAATTATACAAAATGAATAATCACCAGTAATTATACAAAATCAGTGGATTAATCAAGTTTAGTGGTGATTACGAATAATCACTAGTAATTATATAAAATCACCGGATTAATCACATTTACTGTAGCTTAATCTTCTAATGATAGAGTAAAGATATTGTAAAATGTATGTCAACTCATCTAAAAAGTGGTAAATCCATCACTCCCATGTATTTAATGACTGTGTTTCATATTCATGATGAAGAACCGAGAAGCCCGGACGTATTCTCTGTTCACAACTACTGACAACTAACTCTACCAACATTCAAATTCATGGATTTCATTCGAGCTGTAACAAGCCCAAAATAACTTTAAAGTTCTTCCACGTCCTTTATTAAAACGGCCCCGAATTTTAATAGCTTCCGCTGCTTATGAGTAACCATTCGGTAATGGATTTTCACGACCAGTTGCCTGGAATGCCCGATGGGCAGAAGTGGTTCTTCAGGCAGCTTAGTGTCTCAATACTTCTGTAGGTGGCAGCCGGACTTTTAATTCCGGTCGGTGGTTGTTTAAATAATTGGACATCTCATTCTCGAGGGTTTTGGGTCCGGTAACAATTGGAATATCAACCAGTGTATTTAGATTTGAGTGATTAAAATTGTGACTTGAATGTGAATTATATACACTTATGTTGATATGTTATTTTAATGTATTTTAGATGATATATCTATTTGAATTTTCTGGTTTCTGTATCTATAGAAGTATAAGCAGAATAATATTTATTACACAAATATAAGTTTAAATCTGTGCCTAGATAATAGGAAGGATATTTACTTTCTCCTGTACGATGTGTGCAAAAAGAGAATATTGCAAATGTCAAGAAATTCGAACTTGGGATTTTGATGAAGGCTCCATGTTTTTGACCTTGAGTTCAAAGAATATATTTATTTCTGTTATTATGTCTTTCTGTCTGTCTGTGAAAAAAATAACTCAAAAACGTTTTGAGGCAGGTGGTTGTAATGTGAAGTATCGATTTTACACCAAATGTCTATATTTCTGCAAAAATTTGAATGAAAATGCATTTATTCCATAACTGTCTGTTCAATTATTCTGAGTGCTAGTGAACACGATATAGACAGAATGTAAAAAGCTAGACAGATAATATTTGACACACGAGTTTAGAATTTAATCTCAATCAAAGTTTGAATCAAATCCGTCTCAGAATTGACCGTTTGTCAGTAAATACTTTCGCATGCATGGAAACCCAATTGCCCAATTGTTTAAATAAACGAAATTTAGTATGCGATTTTTGTGATTATAACCTTAAATCTGTGTCTTGATTTCAATCAGTTTGGAAAGAAAAAAAATGTCCAAAGTACATATTTGATTTTCGGTTACTTGAGTTATTAAATGCAAGCCAAGGATTAATCGCCAAAGATTGCCTAATTCACGCCAAATGTCAATATGTAGTAACTACTGTTCGCTAGTGCAATACAAACAATTGCTCCAGTTTCGCAATTAGGGGCATAATACCTGTTTTAGAAAGTATACGAGAAAGTCTTGAGGTGACCACTCCGGCTGTTAAAAATGAAATTAGTTTGAGCATCAAACTGTGTTTTTACCTTTTCTTGTACTTTATAATTGGAAAGTAATATAATCGTCAAGAAATTCTAATTCGATATTTTGGCGAATATCCGCTTTTTACAACTCCCTGTGATCGAGAATCATGTGTTTGGAAAATGTCCGTCTGTATGTTTGTCTGTGACAAAGATAACGCAAAAAAGGCTTTGAGCTAAACGAATGAAATTTTGTATACGGTTTCTTACACCAAATTTGTAGATTTCTCTCAAACTTTGAACAAAATCCATTCGGAGGAAGTCTTTCTGTAGCTATTCGAATAAAAGTTAATACGGTAACTATTAAACGGAAAGAACTAGATTCTGTACACAGATTTATTATCTATAGTTTTGACACCTGTCAAATTTTGAGCCAAATCCAATACGCGGTCGAACCTATGTTGTTCTGTGCTTTCAAAAACATTTGTTGTTGTTGTTGTTTCTAATGGCACTTGCCATGGACAGGTTCGCTGACGAAATCAGCCATTTGAAGCCGAAGGTGCGTCTCTTGTTTTTAAATTGTGCCAACTAGGGCCTAGTGTACGTCTTAGCTACTCGCGCATCACATTAGCTTGCACAGCCCCTTTTTAACGGGGGGGGGAGGTACATTCACGCATCTCACAGATAGAACAGATGAAGAACAACCATGCCCGAACCGGGACTCCAACCCAGGACGCCCAGATCACGGGGAAGACGCGCTTCCCCTATGCCAGGACGTCGGCTTCAGAAACATTTAAAGGCGATAATTGAAAAATGCAATAAGTTAAACTATATGAAATTTGGTGTGTGGTTTTGTGACTACAAGAGCAGTTTTGTGTTACATTGTTGTTCTAATTGATTGGGTAAAACGCGCTTTAAACGCAATTTGAATATTCGGATACTATTAACCAAATATTTCGTAACTATTGCACGCCATTGTCATACACCACTGATATGACATCTTTATCAGATAATACGTAAGAAAGTTTTGAGGTGACCCGTTGGTTTTTTTATTCATGATTGGGTTATACAAAGCAATTACTTTAAGGCAAACGTCAGATTTCCATTTGCATCAATTGTATCATATGCATCATCTTGCGCAGCGGCATTAAACGGGCACGTTTTGCTTTCTATACAGATCAATGGCGAAGTTATCTTTCCTTTGAATGCGCATGTGTTTGTATCAGTCGTTAAAAAAAGTAATCGTTGTCCATTAAGGCAACAGGTGTGCATTCTCTCGATTGCAGAATATCGGCGGAAGAAAAACAGTGAAATAGTTCTATAGAGGTGGCAGCAGTTATTATTCTGTAGGGAGTTCAGCAATTAGTTGCTCTACAGAAATGAAAGTAATCGTGACACCCGTTGTCAGAGTAGGTAATTAATCTTTACTCGTGTGTTTCAGAAATGTATTTAATATCGGGCATATGACATTTGGCCGTATAGGGCGTTTGTGGACACAGGGTGTTACATAAAAAAATATTTTTTTTCTGCATGAACCTGATTTCTTTGCAAGTTATTGAACAATTGCTGGGAATTACACTATCATTTGAAGTCTTAAAAAGAACTACAACTCAAAATCAGCTCCTAGTTTCTGAAAATAAATAGAAATATAGTTTATTCGCAGATGCAGTATTGCTCTAAGCTTTAACGCATGCTCCAAGAGCAGCTGTTTTTACCAAAGTTGAGGGATAGGAGTGTTTACATTTTATATTTAGTTTAGTTATATTAACGTCCCGTTTTAAAACAACACTAGGGCTGTTTTAGGACGGACCTCGTAATTTCAAATCGTGGTCAGATGACGAGAACGATACCTGAGCTGGCATCTCCTCTCCAAACTTCCAAGCCATGACATCGGGAGGGCGTTTGGCCTGGACGGATTTAACGTGCACCAGACCTACTTACTCGGTGGTTCATCGGTGGAATCGGGTGTTGAACCTGAAACCTTCCTGTTACGAAGCCGAGAGGCCACAGCGGCCTTCATCTCACATTTAGAAATACAAATGATAAAAGTCTTTTATCTTAGATGATGTAAACCGTGGATAGTCTTCAAAATTGAACTATCATATTAAAAATCAACACATAATTTACGAATTAAAGTAAGATAGTACAGATCGAAATGATGTACAAGGCAAAAACAAATAGTTGATAGAAAACGGATATTTCAGGACAAAAGCCCTTACAAAGAATTCTTGAAATGGGATCGTCTTACACACTAAGAATCATTTCTTTATGGAATAAACTCATTCAAAAGTAACAATCATTTGGTTTCTGAAACCAACAATATAAGGGATCAAAATGGGCGTCGCTTCCAAGACAGTTGCAACAGATTAAAAATCGTATATGTAATTTTAAAATACTGCCCGCATTTCAGCCTGACATTTTGATGATATGTCTCACCATGCGACTCATTCTTTTCTGACATAAATAAAAAAAAATGAGAAATTAGGAATATACTTCATATAGCTCCTTCATTTGACCTTCTATAGCACAAAAGAAGAACATTTTGCATTTTGTCCAAGGCAGACTTCATCTACCACTTTCATGTCCTTATATGTGCCTACATTTTCAGCGATATGTTTTGTATTTCACCCAACACATTCAATCCCCGCACTTTATAAATACGTCTTCTACAGCCACCTATATGAAAAGTTCCGGGTCGTCTTCTCCAAAAAAGCTCGGAGTGGCACTGGGGAGCGAGAAGAAGTAATCCCCTTCTTCCATTCTTCTCTCACCAATCCCGTGTGCCAAATCTCCACGGATCGGAACAAAGGAAGGTGTCTTGATGGATGGTTCCAAAGTATGGGGAGGTAATGAAATGTTTGAAATTCAGTGCGGGTCTCCTTTCCTGGGAGACTCTAATCCCGCAGTATTAAAAATGAGTAATGTTCTTCTTCCATTGATCTTCTCGGATTCGATATTTTTCTTCTTTCATCTTTTGGGAATAATGGAGGTGTTTTGCATTTTATGAACGAACCATTATATTTTCACGAGCATTCTTATCCTTGCCGCTTCACTGATTTCTCTCAGAGTATCGTTCATACGGCGAAATTACCATATTTTTGAAGTTATTAATAGAAATTAAACATTAAAGAAGCGACGGAAAAATTGCGGGAATTTTTATAAGCTCAAATCCATGAAAGATTTGAATTGTCAAAGTACCGATGTTCAATGCTTATCTCAATTGGAGGTGAAATGATTTTTGTTCTAAGTCTGACCCATCAAAGCACTGAATAGTCAAGGTGCTAATGCTTGGTGCATTTCTCATTTGGAGATGTGAAGTTAATAATTCTAGCTCAAGTCCATTGAATAATTAATTGAACCGTGAAGGTGCTCGTAATGTTCAGTGCTTATCTCATTTGACGGAGAGAAGATTATGATTCTATCTCAAATACGTCAAAGAATTGAATTTTCAAGGTGCTTATGTCCAGGACTTATCTCTTTTGAAGATGTGAAGATAATAGTTCCATGTCCATTGAAGAAGTGAATCATCACTGTGCTATTTATCTTCAATGTTTATCTCATATGGAGGTGAGAAGGTTGTGATTCTTGCTCAAGTCTATCAAAGAATTGATATATCAAGGTGCTAATGTTTAGTGCTTGTCTCATTTGAAGATGTGACGATAATAATTCAATTCCATTGGAGAATTGAATCGCTAAGGTGCTCGTAATGTTCAGTGCTTATCTCATTTAGCCGAAAGAAGACTATGATTCTAGCTCAAATCCCTGAAATATTTGAATTGTCAAAGTACCGATGTTCAATGCTCATCTCATTTGGAGGTGAGAAGATTATTGTTCTAGCTCTGGTCTTTCAAAAATACTGAATAGGCAAGGTAATGCCGTTTAATGCATTTCTCATTTGAAGATATGAATTTAATAATTCTAGCTCAAGTCCATTGTAGAATTTACTCGTCAAGGTGCTAGTAATGTTCAGTGCTTACCTCATTTGGAGGTGAGAAAATTATGATTCTAGCTCAAATCCAATGAAAACTTCAATCGCCAAAGTGCTAATAACATTCAGTGCTTATCTCATTCGGAATTGAGAAGATTATGATTCTACCGCAAATCCCTGAAAGCACTGAAATATGAAGTTGATAATGCTCAGTGCTTATTTCATTTGGAAATGTGAAGATAATTATTCCAGGTCCAATGAAGAATTAAATAGTCTAGGGCCTAAGAAGATCATGATTTATTTCTCAAGTTCATTGAAGAACTGAATTGTCAAGATGCCAATGTTCAGTACATGGCTAATTTGGAGATCAGAGGATTCAACTAAATGCTCAACAGAAATTGTTCGAAAATCTACTTGGTATTCGATTTTCTGAGTATAAAATATATTATCGCTAGTCAAATATCCTTTAGTTGTTGTTTCACTACTCAAATGCAAAATTTTATATATTTCCTTTAATTATTCTTACATTAAAGTATTTTCCAATCATAGATTCTTAAATACGATGCGAATTTTTTAAAAATGCCTTCTTATCTTTCGACATTAGTTGAATATTAATAAAAAAAAAAGCTGAATATTAATTAACATTAACGATAACAAATCTATATATCAGAATGGAATTCCTGATTCATTACATTAATCAAAATGATTTTAATTTCACATAGATGCTCCTACTATATACCCTTATTTCAATGTGGCAAACTTGTAGGGAATGTATGGAGAATGCACTCTAAAGAATCAATTGATTCATTTTTGTGAGCTTTACATAATTTTTGAAAAAAAAATCTATTGATTGAGGATCTAACATTGTATTATTTTATTAATTTCTGAGTTTTTTATTGGGAAGTTCGAAATAAACACGAAAACGCCAAGGTGCATCAAACCACTTCATGTCAACTATCCCATATATCAGAATATTTTATGTAATTCTTAATGTTCTGTTTTGGATAGCCTGGTAATTCTGTGTTTCTGCTGGAACAGTGAATCTTCAGATAGCTATGTATGTTCAGATCGATATATTATTTCATAATGTAATTTTGTACTGCTTTACAAATATTATATATGTCAACATATACTAACAGATGCATGGCCGAAAAGAAAAAAAAATTATTAAATTTTGATTTATTTCAATATGGAAGGCATGTTCAAGAAGAGAAGCGATGATAAACTGCCAAATGATTCACATTGCGATATAAGAACAAAGTAGCAGAAAATTTTCCCTTCATTGAATTTACTATGAGGTTTTGATAGAAATCTCTTTGACATGTGTTGATGTAGGCAAAGGAATCTTAGGTAAATGTCGTAAGCATTAGGGATTTTTATCTCTTCGCGTGATAAAAAATAAAAAAATAAAAAATGGGAATTGGATCAGGAAGTTAGAGAACATTTTAAAATGAAGTTAATATGGACTAAATTAAGATAAAAATTTCGAAGCTAATTAGGACTAAAATTAGAATGAGAGATATCATTACTTTCATATACATGTTGTTACAGATGTTGCCAACGAATTTTTGCGTTAGAAAATAAACATCATGAGAAAGTTCTTTGAAAATATATGGTGATAATGTTATAAAATCAGATTATGGTAGACATAAGAAAAATGTCATTTATTCGATATGTAAGAGATATTTTATGATCGTTTTATGTTTCTGAAAGATTTGTGTTTTAGTTCTTTTAAATACTTGACAGTCTTATGATGATTAAATTTTATTCTTCAAAAACATTTTCTAGATTTGTAATGTTTGCCCGAACGCAGTATTTTATACCTCTATTGCAGGGTTAAGAGATTACAACATAATAAAAGAATAACAAGTCTATTTTCTCTTGTTAATAGAGTCCACGTCGCTATCACGAGCTTTTATCTCATTGTTTTTCCAGCGCAATCCTAATATTTGTTCTTTTTCTTGCCCCTGTTACACGGAGAGCTCCCTCTGCGTCCATAAATCTTTTTCTAGTCATCGCCAAGTGAAATTAATGGCGGAGGAAGTCGGCCCGCATTCCCCTAATGTAACCCTCGGCATCCTACTGATGCCACCGGTAAGGAGCATAATAGAAGACAGGCATAGATTATATTATATATCTATATCGTAGGGGGGAAAAAATTGGAAAATTCCGATGTCAACAAAAGATGATCGAGTCAAGCGATATGAATTTATAACCCGCATTTGCTTTGAGAATGGATTTTAGAATTTTCTGTCGTAGATACGTCCGGTAATCTATCTCATCAATCTTGACTTTCATTATTCCAGCTTGCGGCGAAGCGATTAGTTTTGTCAGTCATTGATCACGTGATGGCGGTGTCTTGAGGTCGTCTTCTGGAGTATGAAAAGGATGAGACTTTCCATATTTTCCGGGAGCGGGGGAATGGCAACAGAGAAAAATGCAGGAATTCGATGTGGAAGAGATATAGATGACTTATGATATCACCTTGGATATCGCAGAACAAGAAGGGCCGGTTGCAGTGAACTTTGATTGATTCTCTTATATCGAAATCCAGTTTTGTAGTTTGATTCTTTTGAATCTCTTTCTTTGTAAGATTTTTCAGGTTGCGATCTTTTTCTTTGAACGTATTTTCGGGAGTTTGTCATGGAAATTGAAGGGAAAGAAAGGTTTAATAGCTAATTTTACCATTCTGTATAAAATTGAACTTTTTCTATCGATTTTGTATTTCTTGATTCGTTTTCTTTGTTATATTTCAATAAAAAATGGATAAAAAAGCAAACTTTGTATCTACAAACTTTTTTTAAAAAATGTTGTGTTGAAAATGAAGCGTTATGAATAATATTAATCCTTTAAAATTTTATATTTTAATACAATTTGTGCAAATGCAAATAAATAGAAACATGTGAAAAAATCTACAGAATTCGATTTCAATGTAATTTTTTAACTAAAATTAATTTTTTAAAACATCAATTGTTTCATTCGAATATAATTGCTTGGCGCCTTTTTTTTCTCAAGTAAAAAATGTGATTAATAAAAACTTTTTTCTACTAATTACTTAATTTTTTCAGATGCGAATACTGCTTTAGTCTATGCCGCTTTGAATTTTTAACAGCAATGAATTTTATTTGTTTCTTTTTGTTACGATTTTTTAATTTTTTAAATTTATTTTTTCAATTTTTCTATGATTCATATTATAATTTTTATTTCTTTCTTTCAAACTTACTTTTTTCCCCTCTCATTCTATTATTTCTTTCCTTCTTAATCTTTTTCTCCATTTTTTATTCTTCTTCTTCTCTCTCTCTCTCTCTCTTTTTTCCCCTTTTTGAATCCAGGATATGTCGCCTAATGTCTCCAATTATTTTTCAAGACTTGGTTTTAGGTAGATTCCTATAGAATGTCTACCAATTACAATGGTTCCTATGACAGAACATCGGGAAAATTTCTTCAGTTCTTCTCCGATCATGGTCTCTGGGCCGCGGTGGCCTGGTGGTAAGGTCTCGGCTTCGGAACCGGAGGGTTTCAGGTTCGAGACCCGATTCCACCGAAAACCGTCGTGTAAGGGGGTCAGTTGCACGTTAAATACGTCCTGACCAAACGTCCTCCCTCTGGTGTGGTGTGGAGAGGGGGGTGCCAGTTCAGGTGTCGTCCTCGTCATCTGACCGTGGTTCAAAATTACTAGGTCCGTCCCAAAATAGCCCAAGTGTTGCTTCAAAACGGGACGTTAATATAACCAAACCAAATCAAACCGATCATGGTCTCTAGAACATCAAACCACCTTTCATTCAAAAGTTTATAGATATATATATATATAATAAGGAATATATTGTTAGAAATGTAAAAATCTCGAGCCAGTTCGTAAATAACCTATCTAGTTCAAAGGGGTGGAAATGGTGGGGGATTAAAATTTTCATTTTGCTATAACTTTCTTAATATTGAAGACACAAAAATAGATCCAGTTAGCCAAGTTAGCACCTCATTAAGATGAACAACTTCTGTATTTAAAGTTTTTTGATAACTCCAATATCTTAGAAGTTAGGTGCTGAACACTGATTTTCAAGCCTTAATGGTTGACTGCTTCTAACATCAACAAATTATGTTGCTAGATATTAACTTAGATGTAAAGGAATCTAACTTAGCCTTCCAGCTTGCCGAAAGGAATTTTTTTTTTTTTTTTAATATTGCAAGATTTTTTCAGCAGCAAAATTCGAATATCTGTTTAAAGTAAACATTAATGTACTCTTGACCAGTATAATGACCTCATATTCATCAATTTTACCAATTTCTTAACTATTAGCTGTCTTTGCCGAGTCCCTGGTTTACCTAGAATATTGATTTTTTAAATTTAGCTAAATCGCTTATGCAAAATGATGTTTCCCTCTAACTACACAAGACTTTATAGTCATATTATTTTAATAACTTTATATCTGTTCTGTTTACTGTGCAATTGAAATTTACTATCTGAGTCATGTTCCGTGATATTATAGCACTATCCGAAAGCAAAACTTCCCAGCTAATTGCGCGTTGTCTTTCGAGAGACTGTAACTTCTTTTACTTATTGCTGACGTAAACTGTGCGCGCGCGCAGATATTTAACAGAATTTTTCCTTCTTAGTTTTCAGACCCCCCGGGGGGCACCACGAAATGAGGATGAGAGGCTTCCGGTATGGTGGTTGGATCTCGCCACCCTGGTGGGTACGTAATTCGGTGGGGGATCTGGCTCCCCTCAACAATGACGGGGCGTACTTCCTTCGGGAAGGGTTATACCGTGGCCTGTGATGGCTCTTAGGACTCAACCACAGTTCCAGCCAATGTTGCTGTTGCGGCGGTCCGGTCATTCAGCATTATTTATCCTTGTGCCTTCGGGCGGGTTGGAGAGTCAGTGATATGACTTCTTAGCTTCCAAAAATGGAAAAAAATCAGGCCATTAAATTTTTGATAAAATATTGATAATGATAAGAATTTTGTTGCAACAATAGAAGGTATTGTCAAAAATTAAACCGAAAAATAATTCTAAAAAAAATTGATAATTGTGTAATTTAGGAAAAATTATACAATTAAATTTTTAACATTAAAAAACAACTTTTAACTTGTTAAAGGGTGTAAAAATCATTTGTTCCATCCTTTTTAGTCTGCTATCAAGAAGAATTTGAAAATCTCGTAATAATTTTTAATTCATAAAAACTTGAAAACTTGAACTCCCTCCTTGGTATATATTTACACTCTCTAAAATATATTCTGCCAAATTTGGTATTTTCAGATTAAATGGTCTGTCCTTGAACTCCAACAGATACATTATCGCTTTAAAATTAGTAGATATTAAAAAATATTTTTAAAAAGGCAATTATAACTATGATACACACACAAATTGGAGTGTTCCATAAAAACGATAGCGAAATGTTTTGCAAATAAGTAATCTTACAATTTTTAATGATTTTTTTAAATTTTTAATTTTTTAATAGCATTTTATTGGTATATTCTTAAGTATATTCCTATCAATTTTTGCTTGATTCTTTTAATTAATTCAGTAGAATTAAATTCATCTTGTGTCACCGTTATATGATAAATGTGATTACGCATTTAACCAGTTAACTGTTTTTGACGAGTATACTCGTCATGTAAAGAGTCAACATTTTAAGTTATGACGAGTTTATTCAATAACAATTATTATATATATATATATATATATATATATATATATATATATATACGTTACGTTTTCTTTCTACCTGATTATCATTGGATTCCAAAATGAAGCTGGCTTGAGAGATTTGACATGAACGTGAACTAAAGACGAAATATTAGAAAGAAAAAAAAACATTTATGTTTAGAAAAACAGTCGTCCTTGTCGATCAGTTGTTCAAAACTATATTAACTGTAATTATTTGGTAATATCAGCCAAGACTGTAGGACTAAATTTCGGAGGTAATGAGATTTTATATGAAATAAAAATTGGCGAAATCGGACTAATGCTTGGAGTTGGCGAAAGTTTTTTGTTTAACCAAATTATTTTAATTATATATAATGCTATCGTAGAAATTTTGTGAAAATGTATTCCTTTCGATTTTTTGTTTCACTTTGAAGTATTAATCCGTTCTATAAAACATATTCCTTTCTAAAAAAAGAACTTCAGTTCAGGGCTTTCTCTTCTTAGTTTGAATCAGCATAAACTAATTTTTACTTTTTTAGTATAAATTCCACCGTATACTTTCTACCGATTGTTTCTTTCCGAGATTGTTTACAATATATTTTCCATAAGAAGCATTCTTGGGAAAAGAGTGGAAGAATTGTCATTTCGGGCGATTGGTTTCTCGGAAGGGAATTTGGAATTCGCGATCTCCAAATAGAGCTCCGGGTAGAAACACAATTTCGATTTTGGAAGGATATGCATTAGACTCCCTTCGTGTATTTTCATTTTTTTTTTCGAAACTTCTGGGAGATTATTCATCTGCATGGATTTGTTGTTATACGACTCAAGAGTTCACTGAAAATGCATGAAAGAGCTTTTAGATTCCACGAATCGGATTGTGAAGGATGCGTTATAGATAACTTTTGTATCGTTGGCAGTTTTGTTTATTGGTTTTCGAATGTTATTTAAAGTGTTGTTAGGAGAATTAAATTCACTGTCACGTATATGTTGTATAATGAAAATATAGTAATTGTTAAATAATTCAAACTCAAGATTTTGACGAATGACCACATTTCAAACCTACCTGAGTTCTAAAAATACGTTTTTGGGAAATGTACGTTTGTATGGTGCAATCATAACTCCAAAAGGCTATGAGATGGATTGTTGAAATTCAGCATACGGTTCTTAAACCAAATTTCCATCAAATTTTCAGTAAAATCTGATTAGAGGAAGACCGTTTGTCCGTCTGTTCGTATAAAAGTTAACACGATAACTTCAAAAACAAGAGAGATAGAGAGATAACATTCCGGTACACTGATTTAACATCTCTAGTGTAGACACCTGTTAAATTTTAAGCTAAATCCAAAAAAGAATTGACCATCTGTCTGTCTGTACTTTCAGAAGCATGTAAACGTGATTGCTGGAATACGAAATGACTTAAATATATAAAATTTAGTATGGGAGTTTGTAACTACAAATGCAATTTTTTGTCAAATTTTAGTTTCAATTGGTAGATAAAAACATGCCTAAAACGCAAATTAAATTTTCGGCAAGGATTAATCACCAAAACTTATGCCAAACGAAAGAGACAGTTAACATGCTAAATCCACGCCAAAAGTTAATGATTCATATCTATTGTAAGCCAATTCCATGTTGGGCGTTCTCAGAGGAACATTTATGAAATAGTATGCGAGAAAATAGTGGGGAGACCACTTCCGCTGGTTTAAATATATATCCAGCTATATGATATACCAGGCACTTCCCGAAAATAAAATGTTCTC
>JAPMOR010089156.1:364054-398200 GCA_026543865.1 Argiope aurantia | reverse complement strand
TTAAATAAATATATTGATTTACTTTTTATAACTAATGAATTTTGTACTTGGAGCAGGAAGATTTTCATGATTCTAAAATGCATTTTGCGACATTTCTGAGCATTCAATATATTATTACGTTATATTGAAATTGCTTAAATAATGAGAAGAAATTTAAATCTGTTAGGAGATTAAAATGAGTATATTGATTTATTGTTCCTAACTCCTGAATTTTGTCTTGCAACAGGACAATTCACATGAGTCTAAAATACATTTTACGACATTTTTGAGCATAAAATATAATATTCCATAACTGATAAAAGTTAATAAGTTGATACATATAGAGTTAACAAGTTTATATTTTTTAATTTATCCTGAAAACATTATCAACACGGTATAACTATATTTTATATCCTATTTTTGTGTGAAACTTTAATCGTTTTTTTAATTTGTTACTAGCTGGTACCCAGCGCGTTGCTGCCTATAGAAGGAATAATTTTGGAAACGTCGTTTGAAATTTGAAATAGATATCTCGTTTAATTAGTAATGAAAAAAAGAATGATATTTGTTTTCTTGTCCACAATGAATACTGAAGTATATATAAAAGAGAAGAATAAATACTATTTATTTCATTATTTTATTTTAGATATAATAACTGTACTCTGCCTATATCCTTCGAGCAAGTGTAAGCATTAAGTTTGCAAATTTTTATCACAATTGGATGAGCAGTAAGGCAGCGCATAAAATACAAACAACAATGATTCATATTTTTTTTTAATTTTTTCATATTTATTTCTTTTTGATCATTTTCCTATTTTCTTTCTTTTTTGATGATATCAAAATAGATGCACGATTTTGATTTATATGCATTTGTTTTTTAATTGAACATTATAGTTTGCTTACTTAAAAAAATATAATTACAATTTCTTAAATTTATTCAGAAACAGCATTAAGATAAATTTTAATCAACGAATTAGAGACAAGACGTAAATTAAAATAAAGTGATAAATTTTAGATATAAAAGCGGTTCTAATTTTTACACAACTCTCTATGATATTTTTATACCATAAATTCTATTCTAATAACGTTCTTATTCAAACTAACAGCTTGAAATTTCAATTATATAACTTATTTCTGTTATTTCTCAGAATTATTTTAAAAGCAAGAACGAAATAATTAGCATTCAATTAATTTGACACAAAAAATAAAAACAAACAGGTAAAATTTAAAACTTAAATGCAATTTAATCAAAATTCTAATAAATATTGACTAATTTACTTTTTTAACAAAAAATATAAGTACAATTTCTTAAATTATTTCAGAATCAATATCAAAATAAATTTCAAACACCATTTATAGACAAAGCATTGTTTATAATAAACAAATAATATTTGGATGGAAAATTGATTTCAATTTATACACAACTGTCTATGATATTTACACACTCATAAATACATTTCTAATAATATTCTTAATTCAACTAACAGTTAGAAACTCCAATTATATAGCTTATTTCTGTTGTTTATCTGAATTATTTCAAAAGAAAGAATTACTAGCATTCAATTAATTTGAGACAAGAAATAATTTAAAACAAAATGGTAAAATTTTAACTTAAATACAATTTAAGCTAAATTCTAATAAATATTTACAAACACGTAAAAAAACTTTGTCTAATTATATCCTGCCAACAAACAACTGCAAAGTACTTTTGCTGGAAAGTTTTTTTTTTAACATTTTAATTACGGAAGGCAAATATTCCTTTTTTGCTTACCTCAGAGCAATCCATTCATTATTTCATGACATACTACAACTGGGAGAACGGGCATTAGTGATATTTATTGCTTCAGGGATATTGGGATTCACAGGTTTCTACTGTCCCATTGTTTGTGGTTTAAATAAGTTCTTCAGTATTGTTTCCTGGAAAGAAGAGTTAATAAAACAATTTTTCGTGCACCACTAATCTTAAGCTGTAGTTTCATGCATTTGTGTTTTTTCTTCTGGAAAAATAATTTATTAATTTTTTTACATATGAAAAATAACTTATTAGACGTATAATAAATATTGCTGCTGCTGTCTTTATATAAGATTTATCAAGGAAATTAATAGGAGAGTTTGTTTATTATTTATTGATAATTTTTTCATTAATTCTTGTAAAAAATATACATAAACCTGTAATTGGAGATGGGAATCAAAATGACTCCTCATTGTTCATTAGTTCTGATTATCACGAGTTATTTTGTCCTTGAATACAATAATCTCCTCAGTACCTTCAAGTTGTTCTTTCAAGTTGTTCTTTCTCCTCAGTACTTTCAAGTTGTTCTCAGTACCTTCAAGTTGTTCAGCATGTTGACAAAAGTCTGACTATGAACACGTGCATATAACCGAGTTATTCTTTTTCAAAGTGTTGTTGTTATTTATGGAGTAATTGACTCCATGCCTCTTAAACTGATTTTAGTTTGAATAAGGCAAAAAAGAATAAAGAAATATTCTTAAAATAATATTTAAAATATTATATTCTTTATTTTTGTTTTTTAAATTCTAAGAGTTATTAATATTAGTGTCATTCCGTAATATCTAAACGAAGCAAGTCTCATTAAAACATATTTAGTTTTTTCTTATAACATCTTTCCAACCTTTTAAAATCATAACATTTAATATTTTTAATATTAATATTTCTAGATTGTATTGCGATTCCAAAATAAATTCCAATACTGTTTAAAAAGGACAAAAAAGAAAACTAACAACGGAGTGATTTTGACTCCATGTTTATGACTGCGTGAGAAAATTCATATATCCAGTTACGGATTAATGTTAAACAATTCGTTTCATATGAAGAATTCTAGGAATTTCATTTCCCACTAGAAATGTTCTATTTCAGAGTAAATAAATTATGATTTTTTTTTCAAAAATATTTCGATGCATTGTTTTTGACGATTCTACCTCGGTGAGACGTGGAAGGATGAGCTCAATTCCAGAATTATTCATTCTTTGAACTTGATTTCTCACTTATTATATACCTTTTCGTTCCATTTCTTATGTGTATGTGAGTGACGTGTCGTTTCTGATCATACTATTTTATTGTAATTGCGTACTAAATTGTGTAATATTTAATTGTAATTGTGTTATTCAAGAATGCATAATGATTTCTTATTTGTCTAATTAAATTGGCGAAAAATTTTCAAAGCTGCCTAGGAAAATATTTCATGTAACACCTTTAAATGTGACTGAGATTATCTTCCGTTATTAGTCTCACGATGTTGTCAAAAAATCCAATAACAATTAAAAAAATGTTTTAATTAAAAAAATTATTATCATTTTGTACAAAAGTGAATTATTAAATTTTAAGAACAAAAATCTTTACTTTATTTATCATAATTTAAAGCTTAGACCTCTCACAGTAAATAAAAAGGTTCTAAAGTATTTTATTGTGAATTATTATCTTTTTCCGGCAATGTTACTAGCTAACTGCAGTTTTCAGCCTCCTAAGTTGGTATATAATCCATTTCAACTTATTGTTCAATGTAAATCACTTCTTCCGTCTTTCCTTTCACCTTTATTTTTGTTAAATAAACACATCCTAACGTATTCACAAAACCAAGGAGAGTTTTATTTTACGAGAATGAACAGTAGGAATAAATGTCATATTTACACTACTGCAAATGTATGCACATGTCTTTTCGTATAATGATTCGTTAGCTAAATTAACAATAGACATATAATTCCAAAGAAAAAGGTCTAAACGACTTAAAATGTTTTACATATTATTAAATAAATGTATAAATTATTAAACGGCAAAAAATAATAAATATTCACCATGTCTGTATTTTCCATATTAAGCAAAATATTGTAGACACACTATTATTTTTAACAAAAACAAACTAAATTTCTGTATTAAAACAGATTTGGATATGAAGCTTTGAAAAAAAGTATTTAGATAATATTTAAAAAGCTCTGTATGGAATATTTGTCAATCAACAGACGACACTTCTTCAAGAGGTGGTTGAATGGCCTAATAATACATTTTAACGCTTTATAACATAATCAGCTTTGGCTGTAGAGGAGCGGAATTTTTTTGTATAAATTTATACAATATCAATAAATTATACTAATTTTTTTCCCTGATGGATATTAATATATATCTGTAACAGCTCAGAAATGAAATACTGGATTAAGATAGTGTAAAAAGTAGTGTAAATATTTTAGAAATTACAGAAATTTGTAAACTGAGAAATTTAAAATACTAAGTTAATAGCTCTCATACATACATACATACATAGCTATTATTGATTAATACAAATGTGTATTTTGTAACGGTTCATTGGAGCATAATTGAAAAAAAAATGTGAACATTTTATAAGCAAATATATTTTAAACAGAAACCTACTTTATATGGAAAAAAATACTAACATTTCATACCTTATCTCTACCAGTATTCAAGAATGTCACAGTGGGTGCCAAAGACAGCTGGGTGTCACTGAGGTATTTCTTGCCCTTTTCTTTAAGTCTAATTGCTTGACTAGTCTTGGCGCATGCTTTGTTCATTAGAGAGGCTCCTTCAGAGAGATCAAGAGGACAGGGAAAATTTTAAAGAACTTTTAAAGAATGCCTTATTATATACCTCCTAAGTTGCCATTAGTTAAGTGCCATTAGTTAGTTCATTTGTATGTTAACAACTTAAGAACTTGACCTATCATTGTTGCTTTTGAGGGAGTTTAGAGATTTTCTCTTACCTTTGAAAGAAAAACTCTGGCGTTCTAGCATTATAAAGTATCTGAACTTGAATGATTTTTGAAATTAGATGATCTAGAAATCAAGATTAGATGATCTAGAAGTCAAGAAAATCTACGAAGTAGTAGTAATGAAAACGATTTGTGATTTATGCTGCCATGATACGTGATAAATATACCATACAAATTTAATTTAAAAACTCCATAGCGTATTTTTCAAGAAAAAGGAGGATGAAGGACATAGGATAATATAAGACAAAGCACAGAAGATGTAGATGAAGTCAATAGTTTTGCACATTATATGAATTTGATGGCTTAAAAATCGACTCAGTTATAACAAGTTAGCAAGTTGGTTATAACAAGTGTTATAAGGGATAATGATAATATATTTTTACAATTTACCACATAAAATTTTTACTAGAATATTTTACCGTTGATTTATCAACTTACTTATTATTTAATAGTTTAGACAATCAGATTATAAGTAATATAAGGTACAAACAAAGTTCTGCACTGATAAAAAAAATTGATTAAAAATCTACTTTAGATATATACAGGGTAGTAAAAAAAACTTCCCTTATATATGAAACCCTAGCAGCCTATTCGCTCAACCAATCGAACCAAAATTTCAGACATGGTTGTTTGAAGGTATGCGCTAGAGATTGTGATGATTCTAAACAACACAGGGTTCACTGTTACGGTTACAGTGAGAGAATTTGGAGATTTTAGAATAGTAACACCCACTTTTTCCTTGCGCAAATTGATCAGCGTATTGAAAAACCAGAAATGACGTTGGAACGATTAGCGTGTGACGAAAATTGCCGCCTTAAAGCATATGCAAAGAAGAGCATTATAAAGGACCAATGACAACACAGAGAGGAAAGAGGAAAAAAAGGTTTTTTTTTTGGAATGGATAGTTATAATTACTGGTTTTCAACGTGTTCACCTTCGCAGGCGACAACGCATTGCATTCGGGAGATTGTGGACAACAATGCCGAACGTAACATGAAAGGAGGAATCCTTGCGCATAACTTCAAGTGTTATCGCATCTTGCAATTCTGACACAGTTGCAGAATTCCGTTATTCCTGAATTTCAGCAACGAAATGTCATTAGGGACATTGTATGGATGCTAGATGGGGCTCCTCCACACGTCGCTCAATGTGTTCGACCAGTGCTGCAACAACCTTTTGATAATCTCTAGTAACTTTGCAGTTTCGTGGCCACCGCGATCCCACGACTCACTCCTATGGATTTCTGGTTCTGGGGTTATCTGAAATCTAAGGTGTACACGCCTGGTCCACGAGATGTGTCAGAATTGCAAAATGCCATAACACGTGAAGTTATGCAGATTCCTCCTTTCATGTTACGTTCGGCATTGTTGTCCACAATCTCCCGAATACAATGCGCTGTCGCATGTGAAGGTAAACACGTTGAAAACCTGTAATTATAACTATCTATTCCAATAAAAACTTTTTTCTCTTTCCTTTCTTTGTTGTCATTGGTCTTTTATAATGCTCTTTGCATATGCTTTACGGCGGCAATTTTCGTCACACACTAATCGTTCCAACGCCATTTGTGGTTTCTCAATACGCGGATCAATTTGCGAAGGAAAAAGTGGGTGTTGTCATTCGAAAATTTCAAAATTCTCTCACTGTAACCGTGACAGTGAATCCTGTGTTGTTTAGAATCATCACAATCTCCAGCGCATACCTTCAAACAACCATGTCTGAAATTTTGGTTCGATTGGTTGAGCGGATAGGCCGCTAGGGTTTCATATATAGGGGATTTTTTTTGACCCTGTACATACTTTTTTTATTTGATACTTTAAAATAAGAAAATATCAACCTTTTCCCCTGCTAAGTGCAGTATTAGCCAAAATTATGTAGATGGCGCTAACATTTATAAGTAAAAATGGTGTCTCTGAAAAAAAATGCTCAGTGCTTTCTATGATTTTATGAGAATTAAATCATCAATTAGTAGTCAGAAAAGATTTAAAAATGCATATCCTACACATATTAAAAGCATCAAGCAACGGAAGATCAGGAATGGTAGAATTCCTGAGCTTCGGGCCTACTATGAGTGTCGGGCCTACTATGAGAGAAAAGACGTTAGAGGATACCGTAAAACGTTTACATGAAATCTTCGCACAGAGCACAGTATTTAAAGTTTTACACAAGAGACCTCATTCGGATGCTTATAAAATGCAATTTTTTTAAGCCTAGAAATAAAATCATAGCCCCCAACATCAACTTTCTATGGTGACTCACTGACGCAGTGATAACAATAATGATCCCCTTAAAAGCGCATGTTTTTCGGATGAGGTCACTTTTCATATATCAAGGAAGGAATGTAGCACATTGTTTAGAAAACCCACATGATGTGGATTCTCAAAAAGAAAGATACAATCTGAAGGTTAACGTTTGTTGTGGCCTAATGCATGGTAAGCATATTGGTCATTTCTTTTGTTTTTGGGAATCTACCGTTACAAGAAGAATTTATTTGTATATGCAGTTATTTGTAATGTCTTAATCAGAAGAATATCAACCAAAGTTAATTTATCAACAAGACGATGCTCTGTCACATTGGGAAATTACTGCTTTTTGAATTCCTCGATTCAACATTTAACAACCGATGGTTTGGAAGAAATGGTCCTCAGCATGACCCTCATGTTATTCATACATATTGTGGTGAGTAGCATATATGCCAGTTTACAACTACGCTACATGAGCGCACGTTTTTGTATCCTGGTTTAGTTACTGGGCTGCGAATCAGAAGTTTCCAGGTTCTATCCTTCGCGCATCCCAAAACTCTAAATTCGTAACCTCGGATGATGAACCTTCAACTTTCGTAACAGCTGTTGTGGCCTCATCTACCCGCAACCAAAGTGATCAGATTCACTTGACGCAGCAAACCAAAGTCGTTAGGCTCACTTGACGCAGCAACCATTCACACGCTCGTTACTCAACTGGGTACAGGCCATTTAGACAACAGCTCAATACGTCCCCATTCAACAGCCATATCGTTCGTCTCACCTCCGACTCACTAGAGGGAGAGTACTGTGGTGAATAGCATATAAGCCAGTTAACAACTAAGCTGCACGAGCAATTGATTTTGCACAATGGTTTAGTTACTGGACTGCGAACCACAAGGTCCCAGGTTCTATCCTTCGCGCATCTCATACCGCTAAAATATCTTCAGTATACCTTTTTTTCATGTGGATATGCCAGATGTGCTAGACTTCTGATATTTTATGTAGTTATATATTTCTGATGTCAATTGAAATTTTAATAATTTTAGAGCTTTTAGTTGTCAAGTAATATGTTAAATTTTCTTAAACTTGATATCATTACCCTATCTTCTAAAAATTAATTTGAGAAATGTTAATTCTTAGATTCCTTAATATTTGTGACCATGAATCATTAAACATACTAAAGTTTACAACAACAATAACAATAATAAAGATTTTGTTAATGTAATAAAAAAGAAGAGAAAATTTAAAATAAAAAAATCAGCCAATATTATACAGAAATTAAGATATGATATAATCCTAAGAACGAAATATTTGGTTATTCATCGAAAGTTACAGTTAATTATTGTTAAAATTTCAATTAATTAAGATTATTTTTCTATTAGTCGATTTTGTTTTGGCATTTTTATTTTTGTTGCAAAATTAATTAAAATAAGAAAATAGGAAAGTTTTAAGTATATAATAATTTAAAACTTATATCTAAAATAAGAATATTAATAATGTAAACTAGATTATTTATTAATATTATTATTATAAAAATGTATCTAATGGAATATTAAATATATAATCTTAGAAAGTGATATTTATTTCGGTGAATATATTAAAGACAGAAATAAGGAAATAATAATTATAAAAAAATTAAAAATTATTTTATTATCATATTAAAAATGAAATCTTTTTAAAAATCAAGTTCTGACTATAAAGTCAAAATTCACAAAAGCGTGAAAAAAAGGGGGGAAAAGATATAAAGCCACATTGAATATTTTGAGAAAGCAAATCTTTCACATTCAATATATTATAAATATAATGCAGTTCCAGTTAGAATATTTCTATCTGCTTTTTTTAATTAACGATTTATATTTTGACCTACTTATTTTTGATCATTTATTACTTTTCCTTTTTCAAAAAATGATATAAATGGATAAAAAAACTTATTTATTTATGAATATTTTATAAAATCTTTTTTATTTTAAAATGACCATTTTATCAGCTTTGTTATGGTCAACAATTATCTGTCCGTTATGTGTTAAAGATAGATTAGAAATTTAGTTTAGTAATATTGTATCACAATGTTTTAAATAAATATTCTTTGTATTTTTCTTAAGTGAAAAAATCTTATCATTTAAGAAATTAAAAGGATCCTTCACTTTTAACCAAAAGAGAAACTATTACAAATATATAAACAGATATAATGCAGACAATATAACATAAGGTTGATAAATTTTATTTAATTTGCATAATTCCATTAATTTGTCTTCGTAATTAGTATAAGCACTGTGTTCCGAAAGAGTCGTAAGATATTTATATTTTGAGACAAAGTGTTGCCATCTATCAACCTTGTTTAAGATAAACAGCTTAATAATTCATACAGTAGTCAAATTAATTATGGAAATATATAGTAATTTATAATAAAACGTACATTTCTTGTATAGCCTATTTCTAAATTTGGTGAAAATTAACTTCAGCTATCTTTTATTAAGTTCGGAAAACAAATCAAAATATTAAGCATAATTGTAAAGACAATATTAATTTTTTTAGGAATTTGTAAGAAAGTATTAATTGCATAGTTTAAAATCTTAATGCCACACTGCAATTTTGTTTCAAGAGACTTTACGATTTCTATTCGAATAGCCGTACAGACGGACAAACTTTCTATTACATGAGTTTACTGAAACCTTAATAGAAATATTCAAATTTGGTGCAAAGACGATATTCGATATGGCTGATAGATCTTTTCTAAAATAGCGTTTCTCGAACACAGGGAGGTTTAAAACGAGTATATTTGTGACTATTTTTGACTATTTAATTACCCTTGATTTTTTTTGTGATTGCTTTACTTCTTTTAAAGTAAAAATTCTGAATGTGAAAGAATGCAAATATAAAAATACAAAGCAGGAGGGAAAAAACCCCATAAACTTCTACTGTATGCTTTAATATTTTGAATTTTTTTTTTGAAATTGGTATAGTAAAGTCTCAATTATTTAAAAAAAAATTGGAACACGACGTGAAGTTCTAATACTAAATAAGGAAAATCCTTCTTTTACGAAAATTCATTAATTTAAAATTCACTAGGAAATATTAAAAAAAGCAAACTAAGAAGAGTATAAAGAAATATATCTTAATCCCATAAGCCTTCCAATAATATTACTTTATAAAGAACCACTTTTTTAAAAGAGAGCTTAAGAAGCAAGAAAGGACAAAAATACGAGTCCCCACGAAATGAAGGAAGAAAATTATCTCTTAAAATCCCAGAATGGCTCAATTTTTGTCATGCTACAACCATTTTCATTACAGATTTCAAGGTTTTAATCTAAGAGTGGTTCTTCTTTCGCCAAATTGGCTCCGTTAAGACATCTAAGTACTGTCATCAGTGTTACAGCAAATTCAATTTACAATGAACTAAACGACTTGGCGGATAATTCGGCGTTTTTTTTTTTTATAATGAGCACTCTGAGGATGATTAGGGAGACTAAATAGCTGGTTTCTTGTTACAAAAGTGGGAGATAGTTATCTTGTGAAAGATCGCTCTAATTTAAAACTCCTAAAAACTTAATTTTACTTTAAGTAGCTAATAGGAGAGCGTTTCAAAGCTTGGGTTCTATGGAGCATTTATAAGTACTTTTAACTGAAGTTTGCTGTCGTGTTCTAAAAGCGTTCTAAGAAGATCGCTCTACTTTGAAGATAAAGTGATAAATAAAAGTGTAAGTCCTTCGAGTAAGTGAGAATTCCTTAAGAGTAATTTCACCGTCAGATTTTTTGAATTTAGAATGCATAATATGAGTACTAAAGCATATGCAATTAAGTAAAATATTTACAAGTGCTGTGAAGTTATTCTTCCCCAACTAATCGTTCTTCTTAATTGATCATATTATTAAAATCATTATGTGGACGAGGAAAAATCTGAATTAGTCATTTATATGTTTTTAATGACCTTGAGAGAAATTTTAAGTGTTTCTTCCTTCTGATGAACAATTTTTTTACTTTTTCTTACTAAATGTACAGAAGAAACATTGTAATTGTCAAAGAATTCGAATTCAAGATTTTGACTTAAATCTTCATCTTAGACCTTTCTGAGTTCAAGAAACATAATTTTGCCATTATGTTTATCCATCTGTTTGTGAAAACGATTACTCAAAAACGTTTTAAGTTAGACTGTGAAAATATCTTTGTAGACTTTTATAAAATTTTGAACGAAATCTATTCTTAAGAAGTCTGTCTGGTTGGAAGTTCTAGTAAGGTGCATTCGATAACTACACAATGCAAAGATCCACGCAGATAAAATTTAGGAAATAGGGTTGGTATCTATAATACAGACTTTTATCACATTTTGATCCAAATCAGTCAAATGGTTGATCATCAGTCAGTCTGTACTTTCGAATATATGCAAACGCAACAATTTATAAATGCAATGGCTGAAATCAATGAAATTAGATATGTTATTTTATGTCTATAATAGTAACTTAGTGTCAAATTTTGTTTTAAATTAGTCAGTGAAATGTTGTTCAGATACATATTCATTCGATAGATTCAGTAAAAATAATAAATTCATGCAAGCGATCTATATTTATGCTTGAGAAGTCTGTTAAGGCCTTTATTGAAGAGTATACATAAAAAGCAGGCCATTCTCATTAGTTGTTTATATCTTTAAAAACTAATCTTAAATAATCAACTTAGCCATTATACATTTGTAATGAATAGTTTATAAGCCAGTTAACAGCTACGCTACACGAGCAATTTCTTTTGTATCAGGGTCGTGTTACTCGGCTGCAAACCACTAGGTACCAGGTTCTATTCTAACTCATCACAACCACCACATTGGTGACCTCGGATATTATCCTTCAACCTTCTTACAGCTGTTGTGGCGCCATCTACCCACAGCAAAGCCAAAAGTCGTCAGATTCACTTGACTCAGCAAACCAAAGTCGTCAGACTCACTTGACGCAGCAACACGAAAAGGCTTCAGCAGCCTAAAGTCTTCAGACTCACTTGACGCAGCAACAGCAACCACGCACGCTCGCTAGCTAGGTGCTACTCAAATGGGTACAAGTGCATTAGAATCAACAGCTAATACATCACCACTCAACAGCCATATCGTTTGTCTCATCTCCGACTCACTGGAGGAAGAGTCTGTAGTGAATAGTTTATAAGCCAGTTAACAGCTACGCTACACGAGCAATTGCTTTTGTATCAGGGTCATGTTACTCGTCTGCAAACCACCAGGTCCCAGGTTCTATTCTCACTCATCACAAACCACCACACATTTTCGACTGTATAATGAGATTACATATATTTAAAATAGTATTGGTTTGAAGAGGCGAAACTCAAAAATTTAGCTATTGATTGCTTTTAATTTGTTGGGTTATTACCTAATTTTAAGATGGAAAACAGTTGCAAAGGCGAGGATTCCTTTATTTCTATTTAGAGAATTGAATGATACTTAATGCTTTAACTCGTTCTTGTCATATCTTACAACAAGTCATTTACCAAGAAATCAAGCCCAAGACTATCTTCCACGCATAGTTGAATTTTTATGGATTTGAGGCTTCTTGATTTTGCTGTTGAGAATCAGGCAGCAGTTCATGGTGGATTTCATGAAAATTGTGCTCGGAGAGTTTTTATAAAACGTTACAGTGTATTGTGTTTTGAATATTTACATTAAAGTAATTTAATTTGACAACAATTACATGACAACATGAGTTCTAAATTTAATGAATTATTAGAGATTACAATATACCCATATCTACCTACAATATTCATTCAGGATATCCCGATTCTCTCTTCTTATTCAGAATCTATCATCAGGCCGGGCGAAACCCATGAAATTATCTGAGAAGAATTTTTATTAAGTATTAGAGATGTTTGAATTTTTGTATTAAGCAAACAATTTGATAATAATCATTATGAGGACTTGCGTTTAAGACATTAAGGTGCAAGTAATATTCGGTGTCTGCTATTAGTACTTTATGGTTTGTCAAAGAATGTAAGATGCAGTTGGTCCACATTCATAAATGATCATCGATGGTTTCAAGTCTTCCCCTTCTTTTGATCTTGGAATTAATTTTTAGTTAGTATGAGTTTTAGACTTTATAACAATCCATAAAAATTGCCACATTTTTTTTTTAAATATGAAGATTCTAATTTTTTTTCTTAGTGCACTGTACATGCTTAAAAATTAAACTTGCGGTATTTTTTGGCATAGTTGGGTAGCAGGTTCTGAATAACTGGCTATTATTAGATAATTTTTGAAAAATAAATATGAATAAAATAATCTTAAGTGTTGCACACTGTATATTTTACATATGATACGTTTGCTAATATATAAAATTTACTGTTTGTAAATCCTACGTAATTCAAAGAACCATTTGTAAGTCAACCAAATGACTCAACAAACTGCCACGAAGGCCCACGGATTTAAATCATAAGGCTCCATGACCAGACCGCCGCAACAGCAACACTGGCGAGAACTGTGGTTGAGTCCTAAGGGCCATCACCGGCCACGGTACAACCCTCCCGAAGGAAGTACGTCCCGTCATCGAAGGAAGGAGTCAGATCCCCCACCTATTTGTGTACTCTCCAGGGTGACGAGATCCATCCACCATGCCGGAAACCTCTCATCCTCATTTCGAGGTGCCCCCCCGGGGGTAGCACCATTTGTAAATTAATTTTAATTTTTCAACATTTTAATACTGTTTTTTCATTTAAATCCGCAACAAAATATCATACAACTGGAAGAATATAAATGCAATATTCATTCTAATTTGTTTTTAATTTTATTCCTTGTTTTAATTTTGCCCTTTAATACGAATTGTGAAATGCGAGATAAAAGCATATCACAAAAGCCAAGGGAAAAGGATATGTTCATAAAAGGTTAAAAAGCAATTTTTTTTTAAAAAACCATTTAAGTTTTCAATGATCTTCAGTTTTTGATGAAGCAAGTAGAAAATTTTTTAAAGGATGTTGTTTCCTCCTGTATCATTCATAAACTATTCAAGAAGTCTTAGTCAGCAACTGATATACAAAAATGATATCTTTTCTTTTAAGATACTTTTCATAAAATCAATGGATATAATGTAATAGAAAAAATAACATCTTTTTTTTTTGATTTTGTAATTTTTTGCTTAGAAATTTTAAATCTACCTTAACTTATAACAAAGAAGAATGTGTGTGTGCATGTATATGCATGTTAGTTTAGTTATGAAAATATTGGATAGTTGAGAATACGCATTCTGACTTAGTAACAATAATTACAGTAATGAAATATTTGAATAAATTATATTTGTTATGATAAGAAATTACTACTTATTGATTGAGAATTTATTTCACGTTGGCTCCCGACTAATCCAAAATATTATTTTTTTTGTAGTTTATCAATAGAAAAAAGGTCATTTCATGGAAATCACATATAAAGTTAATAACATACCACTAATTTTGTTAGTAAAAATTTGAGACATGAACTTTTGTGAAAACAGAAATAGCTGAATATTATGAGACACGAGATGAAATTGTATAAGATTTAGAAACTTTAAAAGAAATAAATTTAACAGCAGAAAATAATAGAAATTTCATTTCAAGTAAAATGTTTAATCTTCAATTGTAAATATTTCTCAAAATTTTACTTTGCTTGCAGAAGCTTACTCAGCGACAGAATCTGGTAGTATAAATTTTATATAACGCTTGGCAATTATAAATTGTCATTACATTTTCAAACGTTCTGATTTAGTGGAATGAATGTCTTCAAGCGTATTATATTTAGTCAACTACCGTTAACTCCACCATTCGCAGATGCGAAAGAATAATGGTAACTTATTCTGGATACATTCAGCATAAGTGATCAAAATATGGATATTTGTTGGAAACTCCACCAGTTTACTAAAATATGAATATTTGTTGAAAACTCAACCACAGATGAGTCAAGATATTTTCTCCATTCCCGAAACATCCGTTTCTTAGGGGAAACAGTCATGATCCCTCTTTCAGAAATATTTTCTTCTTACTGATAATTTGTCCTTTTTTCTTCTATACTAGACGCCGTTTTGTATGAAATCATTATTAAAAACAAGCATCATACTTTTTGTGTATGCAAAACTTATGGTATGTGTAGATTATAAGGTAGATTGATTAAAAATATCATTTGTTAATTCAGCATAGAATAATAAATATTATTGGTGGGATATGACACTACAGAGTGCTTAGATTTCATATCGCTTCTTATGATCTGATAAATGATTTAAAATGCATGAAAAATTTAGGTTTTCTTAGGGGATTGATGGCCCTTTCCTAATTAACTATTGATTAAAATTGTCAAAAGTTACTGAAAAAACGTGAAAATGTCCGTTAAATGTTAACTATTATATAAAAAATAACAGTTGTAAAGATTCCAGAAATACATACTTGGTTTTTTACCTTCCTAACAACTGCTGTAGTGAATGAATAATAACAGAAAAGTTTTGGTTTCGCTTTTTGACAATGGACGCAACTAAAGTAAATAAAAATCTCACTGAAAAAGTAGGAAAATATTTGTCGTCTTAGTTTAGGGTGCCTTAAAGAAAATATATATCTTCCAGCTTGCTATGGCTTTATTGGTGTGCATTATATAGCCACTGTTTCCAATTACTATTTGTTCTCATTATACTCACGGACTCTAAATATTTAATTAAAATTTCTATTTTATTCTTTGGCAGTGTGAAAGTAACTTAGTAATGGAATTTTAAGTTGCATTCTTCACTAATTTTTTTATTTCCTAAAATAATTAAAAAAAATTCTATTTTAGATTTTCATCTTCGTATTTTGATAAATACTTACTTATTTATTTTCGTCATACTAGCACAAACATTGGGTTTGTAGTACATTTCAAGGAACTAGTTTATTTTTGATATTTGTTTTGAATGTATAGGAAGGAATATTTTCATATTCTTATTCGTTTCTGTATCCACCGACATTTGAATTGAATATTTGAAATATAGCTCATCAAATATTCTTTCCGTATGCAAAACCTTTCGTCTGTATTCCAGGGATTATATTACTTTGAATGAAAGAAAGAGTTGTATTATTTCTATTTTTTTCAACAATGTCTGTATTGATATAATACTGAGAACAAGATTTACATTTGATTATTTCAATTATAACGCACTTGATCAATGGTTTATGTTGTAAAATGAAAGGAAATTCGGGCATCCATTTTTCATGGAAATAGAGTATGATACAGAATAAATATCCAGTGTCGAAGAGGAGTTGGTTTATTATTGTAGATCAATATCATACCGATGAACGATAACTACATTTGAAATTCGTAATTTATTTATTTGAAAAATAATTTCTGCAGATGAACGTTATACCAATTAGAAAATAACAACATTTGAAATTCGCAATATATTTATTTGAAAAATAGTTACTGCAGATGAACGTCATATCAATTATAGAATAACAATAGTTGGACTTCGTAATTTAATTATTTAAAAAAATATATTCTTCAATAAATAAGAAAATTTGACAAATGATAGTATATTTTTTTAAACCATCTGACCATATATATATTTTTGCTAGTTTTTAAATCCCATACTTCAAATAAGTACCTTCCACATTAAAAGCTAATCAGAATACTATACAAAATTATATGTAAACTTGTTTAAATCTAATGATTCATTTTCATTTGCTTGAATCATAATAAATTTTCATTTCATTCACTCAATCTTTCATTATTTATCTTTCATTCGTCAGACCTGTTTTTACCATTTATATTTTTTGTATATTTACAGACTCATTTACATTTTGAAAAGTTCTCTTTTATTTACTAAATAATACAATTTTTCAATCGGAGATATTTTTATCAATATAAATTGCAAATTTTTTATCGTGATTTTATGTTACTCCTGAATCCCAGTTTACACAAAAAAGTTTCTCAATAAAGAAATAATCTTAATAGTTGTTTTCCTTAGATAAACAGAAAACATAAACAAAATATATGGAAAACAAAGACATTCTTGTCATGAATATCTTTAATAAAATAAAATCTGTTATCTTTAATAAAATCTGTTCTGAATCAAAAATGGGGAATTAGTTATTATGATATTAATCTCGTTGCAACATTATTCATTTTTTATTCGAATATTAATGAAAATTGGTTTGCTTTAATCTGTTATTTGGAAAAAGAATTCTTAGTTTTGCTAATTAGATTACCGAAAATATTCACAGAATATATTGCAAACAAATATCTAAATAGAAAAAAAATATTAATATAAACATAATTGAATTTGGGAAGAAGAAACTACCTTACCACCATTGAGTTCCGGTAAAAGTTAACAAACAAAATCTCTATATATTTATTCTTAAAGAAGGGAGAAAATGTTTACAGTAGTTATTAGATATAAAGCAGTTATAAATGATATGTATGGAAAACAAAGATAATATGACATAAAACATTGAAAGCATACAGGAAATGCTGGAAAAATGTATGAAAATGCATATTGATAAAGGAATAGAGTATTGTAGGGAAGATGCCTGGAGTAGATATAAGAATTCAATAAATAACTGAAATATAATATGAAATATTTGGATTAAAACTTCTTTTGTCTGCTATTAGCTTCCTAACATTAAACCCAAAGAGCTTTTATTTTTCTATTTAATAGACTCTTAATGAAATTCATTATTAATTGCTTTACATCCGTTTCGGTAGTGAGAATTTTGTTTTTCTTTATAAGTTTATTAGCTTACTGGAGTCTTAAGGTGATGTTGAAGATTAGAAGAATACTGTAGATGTAATAAACCAATCAATTTTATTAAACAATCTATTTTATCACACAAAACAAAACAAATTACTCGATTGCAAATATGTCTCAATGTTATTATGAAAATCGTCCAAATGGGGAATGCACGATCGAAGTTCAACCTTAGCAATGAATAGGAACGCTTTATTAGAGAAAAACAACGCTTTTGAAGGTTAGAAGAATACTGTAAATATCATGAGTCAAACAATCTATTTTATCATAAAAAGCACAAAACAATTTACATCATTGTAAATATATCTCAATGTTATCACGAAAATCATCAAACTGGTAAACGGTGCAAATTTCAACAATCTTAAAAATGGACAACAACGCTGTAATATGGCAATAATAGTATTAAAACATAGATAGAAAGTAAATAAAAAATGCGTTTGCCAGAAATCAATATCATAGACGAAAAAGCAGATCACTAATATTAACCCTGCAACGAGAAAAACCATTATATTGTCTCACCTTAAATGTTTCATCCTTACAAACTTTTCTTACAGGTCTTATAATCTTCTAGAAGAATCTCCAGAATTTGTCCTTTTTAAGAGATATTAGAGCAATTCTTGTATTTTTCAGAGCCTGCATTTTTTGCCACCGATTTCTCAGCATTAACTAAAAATATATGAATTCAGAGATAATTCACAATCAGACAAACCGTGTAGGGGAACGAAACAATACTACAGATTCAAAACAGTATTTTGGAAATGTAGTGTGTCCAGTATCAACCTGGATGTGAAATACATCAACTGGATTTGCATTTTTATAAACTTGTGGAAGCAATTGGGTAGTTATTGAGGGTATAAATAATGTAATATGTTTTCATCGTGTATCTGTTGATATGAATTCAGAGAAAGAATTGAATGGTTACTGAGATCTTAAATAATGCAGTATGTCTCGTGGTATGATTCATATATCTTATATTATATATTTATGACATGTGTTATCAAAGGAATCATTTCATGAAGAGAAACATTGTGACCAGAATTTGTATTTCAAAATCTAATTTTTAATAAAAATGTTGAGGAAAAACAAGCTGATTTAACTATAGAAACAACGTGATGCACAAATGTTGTTTTGTACACGTACATTTGTATTGCATCAAATCTGCGCTTTATATTTTATATGTTCCCCCCCCCCCCTTCTTTTAATTCACTGAAAACCACTCTTTGTAGGAATCACATTTTGGGTTTCGACCCTCCCCCTTTATCTGTTTTAAAAAGGATCTATTTTTGTTGATCTATCTGTCATTAAATATTATAAACTACTTTTTGCAGCAACCTATATAATTCATGACGCTTATTTGATATGTTAATTCTTTTTATTATTAATAATAATTTATTCATCTTTAATTACACCATTATGTTATGATTTATTTTTACAGTATTAACTGTTTTTGATTCCCTTAAATTTTTATTATCTATTTATACTTCTATTATTATTATTAGTTTATATTTTTATTATATTGTGTTTTATATATTATTTCGATTTTTATTCTTTAAACCTTACTTGTGAGTAAGTTTATAAATTTCATGCATTTTTTAATTTCTAGATTCTGCTGTAAAGCAGATTTCATACTATATAAATTGTCATTTAATGCATCTGAATTCTATTTTATATTTTATTGATAATGTTGGAATGCTATAAGAAAAGCTGTGTTCGTAAGCATTTAGCGTATCTGCCTATCTCATTATTTTTGTGCTAGTTTTCAAAAGATTTCTTTTTCAGGCAGATGGCTACATTCAAAAGTTGATTTTTTTCGAACTTAGGAAGTTTTTTTAAAAAAAAATTAATATTCTTAAGGTTTGAACTTGTTTCTATATAAACGTATAGAAATTTACTTCTAAGACTATTTTTTGGGAAGTTGCACCGATTCTTTTATTTGCATCTACATACGTTTTAATGCTATTTTTTCAAATTCTAATCTTTGATAGAATTTGTTTTACTTAAAACAAATCTAATGCATTAAAAATCTAATGCAACAAATCTAATGCATTAATAATCTATTGCATTAAAATCTAATGCATATTTTTTGTTCAAATTTGGTATCAAACCATGATCAGACAAGTCTCGCTTTTGGATAGGTGCATTATCATCATTGAAAATTCCATCTCTTGCGGGAAACAATGTTTGCCTCATAGGATGGACCTGGACAGCAAACATTTCTCTATACGTCACCCCCAGAGATCATTTCTTTCAGGGTTACGATTGGTCCAGCAGAAAACCATGACATGGCTGCCCATATCATGACAGATCCACCTCCGTGCTTGACAGTTGGAAGGAGACTATCACGATCAAACGTTTGTGCAGGTGTCCTCTAAATGTGCATTCGTTTTGTTGCAGGGAAAGGTGTAAAACACGATTCGACAGACCATATTACTTTCTTTCACTTATTAATCAACCAGGTTTTGTGACTGTGACACCACTTTAGACAACTTTTACCATTAATATCTGTGACAAGTGACTTGGGAATTGCTCCTCTGCCATAAATGTTCTGTTTATGAAGGTGACTTTTACCTGTAATAACTGACACCGGAGTATCCAGACGGGAATTGAGTTCTACAGTCACTTTTGAAGCGGTTGTTCGCTTTTTAGACATTACAATCCGCTTCAATACCCGTTGGTCTCTTTCACTGAGCTTCTCGCTATTTTGCTTTGACGAGCTCGTCTTGCCGCGCTGGGTGTATGCTGTCATGATTTTAGACGCCGTACCTCTAGAAAGGCCTAAAAGTTGGGATGTTTCGGTTACACTTGCTCTAGGTAGACGAGTTGGTAAAATTTGACTTCTTTGAAAATCTGAGAGGTTTGACATTTTACGCTTTTGAAAAAAATCCCAGAATTACAGAACTAAGCTAATAAAGCTAACTAAGCTAACTAAAATCCCAAAATTACAGAACTAAGCTAATAATAATCTAATAAGCTAATAAGCTAACACTTACTATCAGAAATATACTTTGCTATATATAAAAAATAACTGAGGACTATTATTATATTTTAATGCTAACAAAACGCTGTTAAAAATGCCACTTTTATTCACAGATATTTCCATTCTCGAAATTCCATCAAACATATTTAGTAGAAAAATCTTGACACTCTTATTTTTTAAACAAAAAAAAAAACAACTCTTTACTGTTATTAAAACCATTAAATATTATGCTTCAATGGCCAAAGACTGTATTAAATTCCAATTTTGGAACATTTTTTTATTAAAGTGTTAATCAAAAATATTTTATTAATATGACAAATAAGAAGGATATATTGTAAAAAAATAGATTTTTTTATGTTTTTAAGCCAATCAGTTATTGACTAAAAAACATAAAATGCAATTCTTTAAGCCGTTTAAAACATTTCATCACTCGAAACTATATATTTATCTCTAAATATTTAAAAAAATTAACTATTTGGCTAGAATGAAAATGAACACTATTTATACTGTAAATATTTTTTTAAAAATATTGATAAGATATATAGTATGAATTACAATTTGAAGCATAAAATCGTTTTACATATTATTCTAAGAAATAAGGAATCCTATTCTAAGAAATAAGGTTTTCAAAATTAAAGCAAAAAATTTCATAAAAATTTTGGAAGAATCTTTTGATTTATAGAATGAGGTTGAATGATCTTTAGTTATATATCGTATCATATCTCTAAACAATGCTGAAAGAAATGATTTTCAGTATCTGTCATGAAATAACACAAAGACGAATTATATATAAGAAGCTAAAAGGATTCTGTTTCCATTTTTCAGAAAGCTGAAAAGCCATATCTGTCTGGAAAGCAAAGAAAACAAGCAGAATTTTTAACAAACCCTAAAAGAAGTCTTAGATTTCTGACATATGATAAAATAAAAAGCATTAAAATGTGTTTTTTTGAGAGAGTTCTATATTTTATTTAAAGAAATAAAAACATGATTTTCATGGAAATAAAAAAAAATATTTTTATGGAAGAAGTTATTATAGTTTTCACAAAAAAAGAACTTAGCATTTGTTTTGAAATGATGTGGTCACTCTTAAGGTTACAATTAGAATTTTTAAAAATTACCAGCCATAAGGAAAACAAATAAATAAAAAATGATCATTATCAGAAGTCGTTTTGTGGCATGTCTTCAAATAAATAAATTCTTAATTTTTCTAGACGAGAAATGAAATAAGTCTTAGTGTAAAAATATGTTTTTTAAAATGACAACTAACTAAAAAAAATAATAATAGAGGTTTTAGAAACACTTCTAGTAAACAGTTTTTTTATTGGAAACTAATTTATTTTGCAAAACATTTTTAATATTCAAATTTTGATAGTCATACCAAACTTATACTGTTTAGATCGTTTCGTTCAATTTACTATATATATTTTGCTAATTTGTTGTCATTTCCGGTAAAACTTCAACTTTAATTTAAAATGTAAATGATGAAAT
Organism: Argiope aurantia; assembly: GCA_026543865.1. Taxonomy (NCBI): domain Eukaryota; kingdom Metazoa; phylum Arthropoda; class Arachnida; order Araneae; family Araneidae; genus Argiope; species Argiope aurantia. The sequence continues at coordinate 376,065 of JAPMOR010089156.1, read as the reverse complement.
TACAATTAATATTAAGATATTTTTTTAATAAAACCAAGCGTTTTATTTTATTTATCATCTTTATTGTTATTTATTAATAATTATTATTATTGAATGTGAGTATTGCAAACAGAATCGCTCGGTATTTAAGTCTTATGTTAACTACAAAATATTTTTCATAATTTATGTAATATCTCAAACAATAATTCAACAAAAATTTCTGAGATTCAGTATAAAATTCAGTTTTTAGTTTTGCTTTCAAAAGGATTGAAATGAAATCAATAATAATATTTTGTTCTTGCCTATAAATATATTTCAAAAATTATGAAGTCTAAATTTAATACAGTAAAGTATCATATTCTGTGAAATATTCTGGACACACCAAATTTTAAATAAATGAATTAATGTTTCTATTTTCCACGATCAACTAAGACTTATATATGAAGTTTTAAATGTTAAAAATTTAGAAAAACTCAAAATTTTCATAATCTTAGGCCAATTAATCTTGAGAAACCTGCGCGCTTATTGGGTATTTTCTTTGAAACGATCGATGAAAAATCTAAATTTATCCTTTTTTTATTGAATAGTGATATTCAAATCTTCATAAATCAGTCAGTTTAAGTGATTTGAAATTAACTCTTAAAAGTCAGTGATTTAGTTGATTTTAAATTAACTCTATGACCACCATACAATCTGTGCTTTCTCTTGTGGTGTATGCATTCTCCTTAATATACGCTCGAATAAAACATCACATACAAAAGTACTACATAGAACAAACACATCAAAAGTAAACATAACATTTGAATAGTTGCCAAAAACAAAAGACAGAAAAATGCAATTAATAAGCAGACGATATTTAGAAAAGTACAGATATTTAGACTGGAAAATGAAATTATCTAAAATTAACCGCACACGCAGACGATATTTACAAAAGTAAAAATATTCAAATCTGAAAAGGAAAATATATGAGTTATTCCATCAATAAATGCCATAAGTTTGTTTATATCTTCATTATTTTATGAGTCATTAAACATCAAAATGGGCCCGGGACTAAATAAACACCCTGTATAGAGAGTGTAAAAGATCATAAAATAATTTTTCTTGAATTTATTTTTTAGAAAAAATAATATTTCATATTTGTTTCACTTCCTACAAACACGTGCCGAAAATTATATTTTTGCAGATTTCATTTCCAAAAAGATTTAATTTATTTTTAATTGGAGCTTTAATCAATGTGATGGCAACACTTTGAAAAAAGCTGATTTTTTCCCATGAATGCGAAACGTGCTTAATTTTAATTTTAATTTTTTACGAAAAAAATCATTGAAAAACATTGTTAAAATATTTATTTAAAAATTCATTAAAAATAGAAATTTAATTTTAAGATTAAAACATTAGTATCATTTAAAAAGTAAATTTTTGATCTTTAACTTCATGTAAAAATCTTTTTTGTGCGGTTATATTTTCGGAAGTTATAGCAGTAACACGTCAAAATTTCGCTTAATTTTTAAATAAATAAAATTCTAGTTAAAAATTCGAAAAAATAACCCCCAGGTGCACATTCCCGGCCTCCAAGGTATACACTTGCCAAATTTGGTAGCTGTAGGTTGAATGGTCTGGCCTGTAGAGCGCCAACACACACACACACACACATTCAGCTTTATTATAAGTATAGATGTTTTCTAAAAAGTCTAACATTTTTTTTTTTTTGCTTTGCACAAATCGGATTTAAAAGAAAGGTTTTTGGGGAGTGGGGATGTATTTAAAGAAAAAGTGATATTGATAAAAATAATATAATTTTTCCTAATTTACTTGATAAAAATATACCTTATAAATTTCAATTCAAATAAAATGGTCAGAGTATATTTAAGCTTATTTCCATATACATAGCCAAATATAATTTTGATAATACATTCCAATTATATCGCAAAATAATTCTGAATAAACATATTAAAAATTACTTACACATATCACAAAAAATGAAGGACTATCTGAAACAAGAAACCTAAAATTTAACGCGAGATATATGATATAAGGAATTCTGACGCTAAATATGATCGTAAAATAAATAAATGGTTTTCCATCTCAGTTGTGAAATACCACTGTTAGAAGAAAATCTTTGAATTCTTAATTTAAATCTTTTTCCAGCGTAAAGCTATCATTCAGAGAAAACACTCCAAGAGATTTGCTGACTCTTGTAGTTTATTCAAAATAAAATTTATCAAATTCTTCTGTGTTTGTCTTCATTATTCCAAAGCAATTTGGGTTGACAGTCACCTTTTATAAAATTGAAGCTCGCAGTTAGAAAGATGGAATTAAGATTAAAGCTGAGTTGAGCACTCCAAAGAATACACTGGAATTGTCGTCTGCTCTTTAATGCATTTCCATAATGAAAGTCCTTTTTGATTTGCCTTTCTTGTCTGGAGTAATAATGAAAGAAGAGAGCATAAATTTATTTTAAGATAAAAGGGAAGATTGTCAGTCTGTCTGCGAAACTAGTAAAAGTGTCAAATTTAGAGACATGCAAGAATATTTATAGCATTAATTTACGTGAGGAGCTTTGTTTTTTTGTTTCGTTTCCGATTTTGAATAGTTTGCCTTTAAGGTCAGTTTTTCTTTCAGAATTCTAGGTACATTAACGATTTATTTTGACAAGTTACTTTTTAAGCTAGCTAACGCACTCTTTCATTATTCTTAAGATGAAGTGAAGTCTTCCACTTTAGAATCTTGAAAACTTTGGGAACGAAGTGTTTTTTTGTCATCATTTCTGTCTTCAAGAAAAAAAAATGAAAAAATAAATTTATTTTAATAATAAATTTATTATAGTTGATAAATTTCATAATATTGTGTTGTATTGAAACACACAAAATCCTTTCATATGGAATTTTGCTTTCATCTGAAAATGCTTTTAATACGTTAAATGAATCTTCCAGTGCTTAATTTTTACATTTCTTATTTAATTTCCTACATTCTTTTTATTCATTCCTTTTTTTACATTTCTTATTTCATTTTTTACATTCATTTTATTCATTAAATTTTTTACAGTTCTCATTTCATTTCTTATATTCATTTTATTCATTATATTTTTTACATTTCCTTCATTTTGTTCATTGCATTTTTTATATTTATAATTTCATTTCTTACATTAATTTTATTCATTACATTTTTTGCATTTCTCATTTCATTTCTTACATTTGCCACATTTCTCATTTCTTTTTTTACATTCATTTCATTAATTACATTTTTTTACATTTCTTATTTCATTACTCATTTCTTATAGTTCCTTATTATGATAAGAAGCTATAAGAAATGTCATAATATTGTTTTATTAGACATTTGTTATAGTTCCTTATTACGATAAGAAACTATAAGAAATGTCTAATTTTTCGTAATTCTGAGATAGTATTTATTTGAAAATATTTTACAATATTCTTAGAAAATTTTTTTTTTTTGTTTTTGCAATCAAAATTGCCTTTTTTGTCGTTCTCGATACTCAATATTCTTCAAAGAAGTCTTTGACATCTGCTGTAAAATAAGGAATATTCCTTTGCATGATTATTTAGAATTTGGCCTTTCTAACCGCGTATTATGATATTATTTAAAATTTTACTTCCTGATAAAGTTTCATTTATAACATCGGAGCAAGAGATTACCTTTCAAAAGTACCCACTCTGTGAATATACCCGGTTACTTCAAATACCTTTTCCCCTAAAAAGCGATAAAACCTATTCAAGCATTTCTTATTAACACACAGAAATGATATATTCGAACTCGTATATCACCACAAAAGGGTATTTTGTGCTCTTACCGGATTAGAAAATAGATAAAAATATATCACCTTTATGCACTTAAGCGAGGGTGATAAATTTCACATATACATGTTAGCTTACTAGTAGCAGTAAACCTCAACTAGCTGAAACATTTTATCCTTATTTGTATACTGCCCACCTAACCATAACGTAATTTATCTAGATTGTTAGACGAGGAAGTTAGTTCAAAGATATATTTAACTTTTCTACACGTTTACTTTAACAATGGTAAACTTCACTGTTTACCTTAAAATATTTTAGATGTTGTTAGAATATTCTAAAGCATAGTACGCAATGATTTATTATCAGTTAGAATAAACTTTGAATAATGCTTTATAAATAATCTGCATTGAAACGATGAAAACGAAAAGTGTTATAAGGCAGAAAATGCAGCAAGTCAAAGAATGTTATTTTTGTAACCAACGAACCGGAAGTCCGCTATGCTCCCGATTCTGATGAAAATACGCTAGCGTGCACATACTAAATTTTGGATTATTACAAACTTTAACTGGCAACTTGTGTTAGAAAAAGGTAGAACTCATAAAAATATGGAAATATGACATTGATTTGAAAAATTACTAATTTTAATTATAAGCAATAACTAAATTTGTTTTTGATCTTTTATAAACGGTTATATGTTCTTGAACAAATTTGTCATGGTTTAGTAATGATGCTAATATTTTTTTGGGAGTGATTTTCTTACTATTTTAATATGTAATTTTTCATACAGTAATTTACTGTTTATGAAAAATAGATATTTATATTTAAGTTTGATTTAAATATATTAAAGTACATGTCAGCAAATGGCAACTTGTGTCAAAAAATATTAAATGCATAAAAATACGAAAAAATGATATTGATTTGAAAAATTACTAATTATAATTATACTTAATTTCTAATTCGTCTTCGTTGTTTCATAAACGGCTATATTTTCTTAAAACTCAGGTCAAATTGTCATGGTTTATTAATAATGGTAATATTTGTGAAAGTTTGATCTACTGTTTTAGTAAGTAATTTCCTGTACAGTAATTTACCATTTACGAAAAACATATATTTATATTCAAGTTTGCTTTAAATGTATTAAAATACATCTTAACCATAAAATTGATTTTTCCTATATGGAAGCATCTGGAGCTCTAACCAATAACCGGAATGAAATCTTATTTCATATTTAGATTGAGGAAAGTAAGAGGAGATGAAAATAATGTTAGTAATATTGATATATTCTGAACGAAAAGGGGTATATGATAATAATTATAAAGTACACACAGAAAATGTACATATAAAACAAAATCTCACTGATATTCGGCTGACAAAATAAAAAAAAAAATGAACTCTCATGACTTCGCTTTATAAAAGATTAGGCAAAGACAAATTCTGTAAATTTTTTAATTATTGGATATATCTTCCTTTGTTTTCAATATCCTACATATTGAATTTTCCTTGTATTCTGCTTATTAGTTTTAGCTGTTAATACATTCAAGTTACTTTATCACCAGCCTATATCTAAAAAAAAAGTAGATTTATTAAGTTAATGAACTCGAAAAAAATCTCATATACCCTTTTAGAAATGGAAGTTTGAGATACGATATGCATAATTTCGAAACCTTGATTAAGCTGAAATAATTTATCCTGATGGTAAGGGCCAAATAAAATCATAGCTCACCAAAGAGCAAAATCGGGGCTCTCTTACATAAAGGTTCTTGGAAATGTGAAGCAATGAAATCAAATAATAGATTCAGAAACTGTAGAATACAAATAGGAAAAAGGGAGAAAATAGAAACATAACGAAAAAAGTAAATATAAAGTAGCTGAATATATGTCTATAACGAAAGGAGTCGTTAAGATTCGCTTTACCAGCTAATGTATAGAATCAAGCCAAATGTTTTTAATGCAGAAATAAATGTTTCATTTTGAGATTATTGACATAACCTGTAAATTCTGCAGAAAATTTATTTAAAACAAAAGATTGTAATCGATACAGTATTTGATCAACAAATAATTTTGTTTCAAATTATTATAATCGTATAAATCGGATTATCTTGGAATCGCCATGGCTCAATCTGCCTAGCGTTTCATTTCTAATTGTTTGGTCCATGGTTCAAATCTCAACCCCGGAGTCGTGTCCGAAGGCTAGAATTTTATTATTTAAAATGTTATCGATTGTTTATCGAAGATCTGGGAAGTTCCAGACCTATCTTAAATATTCAGATTGCATTGTTCTGGAACATTCTATATGTGTATAAAAGCTGAGTCCCATCAGTGATGGATAAATTTTTGTGCTACTGTGAGTTGCTTCGTTCTAATGAATCTAATTTTTGTTTAAACGAACGGCGTAATTCTTTACATTTTTGTGACAATAGTTCTACGGTATTATTCCAGTAAAATATTAAAATGTTCAGAATTTTTTTACATTAATAATCCATCCCTAAAACATATTTTTTGTAAAAGCTCTAATTGTGATTATACACCAGGAGTTTTAGGAGTAATTATGTGGGGCTATACAAGGTGTCTCAAACCTGGACCGCGGCTTTTATTCCTTAAATATTGATCACAGACATATACTGTAAATTACAAAGTTGCGTAAAAAAGGTGCAAAATGTTATGAAATCGATACAAATTTTCAGGGAATTAAATTTTAAGAATACTAAATTAAAATTTTTATAAATACCCCGTAAAAAAAATTCCCCGTGAGTAAAATGTACCCCATCCTGTAATAAGGCCATGTACAAAATTTCAGAATTTTATCATGAAAACTCTATAAAAACTCTGAAAGATACGTTGAAACAAAGTTGGTTAAATGTCAATCACAAATTAAAATGCAATTGTGTACAGCTTCAGTGCAGATGACGCGACGCCGGAATGCCTCATGAGGAAATAAAATATGCTTTATATCTTTAGTTTTAAAAACAAATTTTAAAATCTATACTTCCAGAAAACGACTTTAGGAATTTATATCATGAATTACAGAATATAAGTTAAAAATAGCACAGTCAATAAACTTGTAAAAAAAAAAAACATGTAATATTTCCTTTAAGTAATCTTTTCCTTATGTAATCTTTCCTTTATGTAATCTTCCTTTATATAATCTTTCCTTTAGGTTATGTAATCTTTCCTTTAAAATATGTAATAAAATATGCAAAATATTTATTTCTAGAAATTTTTAACACTTTTGAATAAATAAATAGCAAGATTACTATTTATTTATTCAGTCATTACTTTCTTTGTTAATTTGCGTACGACTCCTAAAACACAAACATCGGACATGATTTTTCCTGTTTGCGAACACATATCTAGGTATAGAAAAGTGGTTTAAGTCAGCATTTATGTAGTTTCATAACTTTGAGACTTTTTGTGATAAATTGCTGAAATTTTGTACATGACCTTATTTGAGTATGGGGCACATTTTACTCACTGGGAAGTTTTTTGTACTTTGGCCTTGTAAAAATTAAAATTTTGTATTTTTTGAAGTTTAATCCCCTTAAAACTTTAATCGATTTCATAACATTTTACATATTTTTTTACGCAACTTTGTAATTTACAGTATATGTCTGTGATCAATATTTAAGGAATAAAAGCCGCGGTCCAGGTTTGAGACACCCTGTATAGTCCCCACGTAATTACTCCTAAAACTCCTGGTGTATAATCACAATTAGAGTTTTTACAAAAAGTATGTTTTAGGGATGGATTATTAATGCAAAAACTGTAATGGAATGATCAGCAAAATATTATTGATGGCACACCAGTAAGCAATAAATTTGCATTTTTGATAGGGTGTGATCTTTGTTTTATTTATTTAAGCTCGGTTATGAAATATTCAATCCTGCCGACTTGAAATTTACAATATGATATAAAAAATATACGAAAGATAATTCGGCGATAGTTTTGAATCATCTGCCAGAAACAATCAATTTAATTAGTTCCTGACATCTCTTACAGATGAAAGGAAGAAAAATGGCAGATAAAATTTATTTATTATGTGCTGACTGGCAACAGCAAAGTTTGAAATCCAACTGATTTCAATTTCAATTTGTGTACCTGATTTAGTTTCAAAGCGGGAATTAGATCTGATTTTATAACAATGACAAAGAAGAGAGGAAAGGAAAGTATGGAAAAGAGTAGGTTAGAGTAGATTTCATCGTAAATGTATTCTTTAATTTCAGCAATGCTAAAGACGTTTATTGTTTCATTTCTTCACCATTTTAAGTTAAATGACCTTACTGACTATCTACTATCATCTGATGGTTCATGAAGAAGTACGGATGAAATGGAGATTATGTACTTGGGATTTCTTTTCAGGTTCTTATTGCTGTCAAAGTTCTTTGGAGAACTTTTTTTGTTCTAGTTACTTTCAGACGACATTATATTCTACTTTACCGAATGATCGATATGACATTAAGTCAAGTTTTCATTCTTTGTTTGAACACTGGAAAGGCGGTTTGGCATTTGACGTGAAGAAATGATTATAAAATGTCCCTGGAGTCTAGTTTAAATCCCATTCGAAAATATTTTGAATATACTCATTTGTTATGAAATATAGAAAGTGAAAATATTTAATTCTCGGCGAGTCCACACAGTTAATTAACTAAATTTTTGTAAGCCTATATCCTATAAAAATTAAGAAGTGGATTAAGATACATAATATATTAATTTTTTTATAATTATAGAACTTTTTGTCCTCGAAAAATATTCCATCCTTTTACAAATTTATTTTGCGCAGTTTAAAGAATGAAAGGAGTACATTATTATTAGTTTGTACAATTCCCCAGGTGATTCGATTTAAATAAAATACTTAAAAAAATTTTTTTTACATTGATGATTAAAAGTATAAAGAATCTAGCTTTAACATTATTATTTAAAAAGTTTAAACTAATAAAAATATAAATATTTGGAACTCCCAGTTAAATCTTTCCTGCTGCAATTAAAAGTTCTTAGCAAGTTTTGTAGCATATATATTTAAAATTGTTCTTTTCCTAGAAACATTTTGAACGTATAGAAATAAATGAAGGTTTTAAGCAAATAATGTGTTGGCAAAATACAAAGAAGAAAGACTGTTGACTCAAACAAAGAATCGTTTCATCTTTGTGATAACTGAAGTTTACCAAGTTTTTCGTACATTCGCCGATTTTCAAATCTTAATCGTGCTAAATCTAAAAGAATATGTGACAAGTTATGGTCTTGAAAAATTCCAATGTTCTGGCCGTATGTGGGGCCTAAAATGATCTTAGATTATCAACACTTTTGTTATTTTATTTAAAAGAATAGATACTCTTTAAAAATGTTTTTGAATTTATTTATTAACCCCCATCCACACACACACAAAAAGAATGTTTACCTCATACCTTTTAATAATTCTTTTCAAGATTTTACAAGGAAATGAAAAAGACAGGATTAATTTGATTTCAAATACAATGGAACAATTAATCCGATGATTGATAAAAACTATTTTCTAAAATATTATTCAAAGAAACTGAAAGAACGATGAAGATAACTTGATAGAAAGAAGATAATTACAAAATGTCAAAGTAATGGCATTGTTTCTTAAAAGTTTTCTAAAATATTTCATTGTATCATGAACCCCGAAAGAATTTAAGCGTTTATTTTGAGCGTTTACTGCATTCTACTTATTCAATGTAATAATCATAACTCAAAGTTCAATACAGATATTTAAATTAATTATGTCGATATTTGATGAAAAACGATAAAGTATATTTGAGACAAAAAAAAGGAAATATAAGAATAGGAAGAAACCTAATGCTGCACTTTAAAATGTAAATAGTAAAATTATTTATATTTGGCATGCTATAAAAGCATTTAGGCTGCAATTCCATTTTTATTCAAGTAAAGTCATTAATCCTACCACTTTAAAATAAAAATAAGATGACTATCCCAAATGAATAATTAAGAGCTCAAATTAATACTTAAATAAATTAGGTGAAGGAATTAAATTAATTTCTGATAACTCTTTGATGTCCGCCTTAATAACTGTCAAATATCAATCATACCACTTGTCTTATATCAGTCTTAAATATTGTTACAAACTTGTAATGTTGCTTTCCAGCACGGCTTCAATTGCTGGAAAGACCGTTTTGCGATCAGCTCTGTTGGGTACTGATCGGGTGCCGCGTCAGTGATTTCAGAGCTTGGCGATCATTTGGGGACATGGCGACGAATTTAGCGACAATATAGATATTACTGGAAACTTTTAATAATTCAGCAAATGAGAACCGAGATCCCTTGATTTGTCCAGAAACTATTCGGCTCACCTACTGGGAACTATAAAAGGCCAGCAGTTTCAAGCTGCAGTCAGTCGTAGTCGAGTCTAGAGTCGTGTATCGAGTCATCGAGAGGTTAGCGAAGAACAAGCATTGTGTGGAGCTGAAACAATTGCTGAATTGAGCTGTATGCAGAGTCCTTACTTTTATTGTAGAAGCAGCATCGTGTCGTGCGTGGAATAGCTAGTCGTATAGTAATGAATCGGCAATTGGATACAGCTAAAGCGAGAGGCCGTAGAGTAAGCTACTTGAATTCCATTCTTCTGCTGAATTCTGTCTGGCCGCTTTGTGTGCTGTGGTGGTTACTACTACCGATTACAATTTGTGGTCTACTGTTGTTGTAATGTGCTGCTGTGCTCTGTCCTGTGTTCGTTTCGGATGTATATTTGTAGTCTTTTTATTCGTTGTCAATGTCTTCGTGTTTAATAAAAGTCGTCTTCGTTCGTTATTGAAGCCTGCTGATTGTATTCACACTATACATCCACTACAAAAGAACCCATTGACTGTACGGACTTGGGGGAATTGAAGATCTGTAACAATATTATGCAAAAATAAACGAATTAATCAGGAAAAAAGAAAATGATAAATTAACTATTATAACGCATTTGTAACGTATAACTGATAATTCGTTATTTCATTTCATTTATTTAAATAAAAAAAAATTACCCCTCCCCTCTTAGTTAACAATTTATAAGCGCAAAATAATGCAGAAATGTTTGTATAAATTATGCACCATTTACACAATTGCTGACTCTTACATAAACTTTTTATTTACAGTTAACATGAAATTTAATATCTAAACTTTAAAGAAGTAACTCATAAGGTGGGATCTTCATGAAAAAAAAACTTACTTCTGATTAATTTATTAAAATTTCTATTTAATATTTTTACAGCTACCCTTCTTTATACATCAGCTGATTAGCCTGGAATATATTTGGTGTTTAATCTTGAATAAAATTCGTGCGAATTTTTGAGGCTAATATTGCCACAACAATTTATTTTCCATTTGTGAATATCCATTCCAGGTATCCAAGTAGGAGATTCCCTTTCTTTTAATTGTGCAAGTGAACCTTCATAATGGAGTCAAACTCCATGACATCATATAACCATTAAGAACTTATGTGCTCAGATTAAATATTTAAAACAAAACATTGCCTTTTAATAGTGCATTTATCTAGATGAATGATATCTTATGTAAACAGTGTGGATCTTAGCAAATCTTTATACACTAGCTTTCAGCAGTGGAAGAAAATCACGCGAACATATACTTTATGAAACATTGAAGATGGTTTAAATTTTATTGCAACAATTAGACTAATTGTTAGAAATGATGAAAATTATTTTAAAAATCGTAATATTTAAAATTTAATATTGTCGATTTGATTGTAAGGCTATTTACTATTAAATTGGTATCAATGAAAAGAAATTTTTTATATTCTTACAAAGTAAATATTAGTTTTAGAAATTGCTATAGAAAACTCAAAAATCATGCTTACTTTGTAATTAGTAAAAATGCTAAATAAATTTAAAACAACGACTCCGATGTGCATATTCTTACTTTTCAGAGTATTGAAATTTTTGTGCCAAATTCACTAGCTCCGGGTAAAAGAGTCTGTCGTTAGAACATCCCCATGTAGGTGTATATTATTATTAATAGATCATTATTTTAAAACTAATTATTTTATATCTATAAAGTAAAATGACTGTATATCGTATTATTAATATGAAATAATAGTAAATAGGTTAATATCCATGAAAAAAAGAAAGAACTAATAGCTTTGAATAGCTTAATATTTTAAAATTTTCCTATACTATTTATTGAAATACATTTTATAAAAAGAATTTAATAAGCGAAATATTAATGGAAGCTATTTTTTTCAGATACTGTACAATAAGTAATAAAGTTTAATAATAATAATAACAAAATTTTTTAAAGTCAATTCCTACT
>JAPMOR010089156.1:323574-354094 GCA_026543865.1 Argiope aurantia | reverse complement strand
TTTGTCTGCCGGCGTCCTGGCAGAGAGGTAGTGCCTCTTCCTAGCGATCTGAGCATCCCGGTTCGGGCATGGTTCTTCTTTTTCTGTGCTCTATATGTGAGGTGTGATCCCCGCTTTAAAAAGGGGTTGTGAAAGCGAATGTGATGCCTGAAGTAGCTACGTCGTACTCTTGGCCTTAGTTAGCGCTACTGAAAAACAAGAGACGCTTACTCGGCTTAAATCGCTGACAGATAACTGTCAGCGGGCTTGTAAAGTGCCATAAGTCACAACAACAACAGTAATTTGTCTCTGATAAATCTAAGATTGGTAGACTAAAATTGATAGATGTGTCATATTTAGAGACATGAAATTGTGTTTATACAATTAATATAAAAAAGATATTTCATTATTTGTTTCATTTCTATGTTTGAATTACTTGCCTTTAATGTCAGTTTTTCACTTTTAAAACCCTTTGTTTATTATTGATTTATTTTGACAAATTAGTTTCTAAATTAGTTGACTAAATCTTTCTTAATTTGTTAAATGAAATGTAATTTTTGATTTCAGTGTTTTGAAGAGCTGGAACAAAGAACTGTTTCCTTTTACTTATTTATTTTGCAAAATAGAAGATGAATGAATAAATTTTGTATTTTAACATGTACTTTTTGGAGCGTATGATCTTTCTATTTAAAGTATTAAAATGTTGATTGAAATATGATAATGAACATTTCGGTGGAATAATTTACAAAAATAATTTAATTATACTTATGCATTTTAATAAATTCATGTACATTTTCAATTTTATCATCATTAAAATGTTGTTATTTGTCTGCATTTTAAAGCATTTTAATTTTCTGAAATTTTAGTCAATAAATTAGAGTTCCTTTTGATCAAATTAGTTTTTTAATTTTTATTCAAGAAATAAGAACTCTATTGAGGCAGACTATAAATATTTTAAATTCTCTTTTTAATATGTTCCTAGACGACAGGAACTCAAATAAAATATCAAATTAAATTTTTACTTTTAACAATTTTCTAAATTTAGTCCGAAATATAAAATTTTAGATTAATATTTCTAATTAAATTCAAAATAATAATCTAACCTAGCAAAATAACCTAAATGTTTATAGAGTAGCTTACTCTACGCTTTTCCTATATTAGAAACTAAATAATGTATATCATCCTCCTTTTCTCAAGAGTTGTTGATAAATTTTACATATTCAGAATATTTTAATGGCACGTAGAAAGCTGAAACTTGTATCAACATTTCTATTTTAGCTAGAATCTTGCTCATCTATGCATAAGCTAATTTATCTAGAATGCTATACGAGAAAGTTAGTTTTGTGATATACCTTTCAAGGGTGTATAAACAATGAGTATCGTTTCTGTTTATCTTCAAAAGTTATTTTCGTGTAGTTAAGAGAAAATTTTAAAACATAGTACATTGAAAAGAATTTTTAATGTTCCCTGATAATAGTTTGTATTAAAATATATAAGAAGCAGCCTATCTTGAAACTATATGAGCAATAAAGAACGGAATATCAACGATTTAAAACTAACAAAGTTATGTTTCTAATATCCTATTAAGGATATTAGATACATAACTTTAAGGATATCCTATAAGGAAGTAGAATCAGTAATTTCGACGGGACTACTTCTAATACTGCTGATAATTTGGCTCTTTTTCTGATATATTTAACGTCATTAATAAAGTTACGATGGTAATTGAGTTTATTGCAGTTGCCAGTTTATTAGATTCAGTCACCTTCAAAGTGAAATATTTAATCTGAAATTGTGAAAACATTTAAAGGAAAAATATTTTCCAAAAAATTAATTCATGAATTAAAATTATGGAGAAAGCTGCGATTGGAAATTGCATGAAGAAATTACATCATTCATATTCATATGTTGATTACTATTTATAAAATATATGAAAAAAACTTGTGTTTAGTTATTTATCCACATGAGTTGATATTGTTATCTATAATCGTCAAAAATTCGGACACATTTACTTTCAAGGCTAATAGTTAAGTGTTGACTTGAGATGTGGTGGTAGTAATGGTACATTTGCATCCCATACATGTTTGAGAATGGCGCCAGTTAAACAGATGCATGCAAGGCGGTATTTATATCGTTGCTAGTATAAATTATTCGATTATTTTATTATCTTTCCTGAGGCATCATTTGCTAGGAAAATACTTTGTATCATGTGGAAATCGATATACAGCAGTTAGTATATGTTATTCCTAAAATTTTACCACCAAATTGTTTTTTTTTCATTAGTAGATTTCTTTCTTCTTCAGGAATCTTTGTATTATTGTTATACTGATACAAACTGATTTTTCATTGAATATCTATAAAATATATGGTTAGTACTCTGGAAGTTAAATATGGATAAATTGTGTTCATAATTGTTATTAGTTTAGGCGTTTTTATTTCCGAGTCTAATTTCTTTTCTTACGGTTTTTTTCCAGTTTGAATGTATGAGGTCACATTAAGTTTTTGGTTGCTCCTTCTAAAGGGATAATTAAATTTCTGGGATATATTACTAAGAATTAACAACCATATTTTATTTGCGGGTCATTGACTACCAACAACAGAATTTAGAACATCTTAATAGGTATTGGAAATTTTTTCTTCAAATTCAAAACCAAAACTTAATTGCGGACTTTAATAATATTCGCTGACCATATTTTCCAGGACGGATGAATAAATTTATTTTTTTTAGCAGTACATTGCGAAATATATTTCTTCAAATCAATCTTCTTTAGTTCACAGTCTGGTACAATTTTCAATTTATTAAGTCTTAATATACACATCTTGTACAAGTACTAACGCGTACAGTATATCAACTTGCAAATATATTTGACTTTTTCTCCTACTACATCACTGCAAGCACGATAGATTATGGCAATATTAGATAAATATATTAAGATACGAATAGGTAACTCCATCAGTAGTTGAATTCTAACAATAAATGAGGATACAATTATACCACATGATTCCCCTTTTGCATCAACTTCTGCTTTAATGATAATGGAATGGAAGGAAAAACCATCTGTTTAATGCTAACAGTAAGAATTATTGAAAACAAAATTAGTGATATTCAAAATTCACAATTAATTTATTTGGTTTATTTCTAAAGAGTTAATAGGTTTCTATCTGGCTAAAAGGATCTAATTGGTTTAGATTTTATACCAGCTTTTTTTTATGAAATACTCCAATTCGCGTACGGAGAGAAGTAATTTCGGTAACAGGTACCGATATTTCATTCCATAGAAAACATGATATAAGCACATAGCAAAAAGCAGCCGAATCGTACACAAGACAAAATTTCAGAAATTAAAGAAAACATGGTCAAACAGCTATTAGTTACTAAACAACTTCAGCAGCACTGAGAGCTCAGAATGCTGCTAAATATCTCAATTAACGTTAATCTCTCCAATGAACATTCTCGATTAACATCTCGATTAATCTCTACGATTAACGTTCCAAAAAGAGAAATTCATTCAATTCACTTTTACATGTCATTTTATGTAGATATTCTGATGGGGCATCGCAAAATTTAGAAAGGTTTACAAAACTCGGTGTCTTATAGAGATAATGCCATAATTCTTGTTTTCTCAAGAACTTTTATTATCGCCGCTAAATTCTTTGCTAATTCACTAAATAGTCACTAAAGTGAATGTAGGTCTTCCATTCAGCATTCTTTAAAATACCTGTTAAACTCTCTTCTTTATTTTGACACTAACAATGCAGGAAAACAGTATTATTGGTTAGTAACTGTTTTGTCAATGTTTAGGAGAAAGAGAGAGAAGATACTGTGGCAGGAAATGCAGAGAATTTCATCTCGAACAAGCTTCTTTTTTTCACCTCAAGTAATTTGTTGCTTCTTCTCATTCATTTGACATTTGCCCTCATTGACCATTTGTCATCGTTCGAAGATCAAAGGTGAACACCCAGACGGAAGGAGATTATGTATTCTGATTTTTTTTTTCAGCTTCTTAATGCTATCTAAGTTTCGAGTAGAAAATTTCTTCATCCAGTAGTTATTTTCAGGACACATTATACCCTACTTTGGTTGATGATAGGTATGACGTGAAGTTGGATTTTGATTTGTTGATCAAACATTAAAAAGGCGGTTTGAAATCTGTCGTAGATGAATTGGCAATATTAAGAACAAAAGTCTAGACTAAATTTTATTTAAAGAATTTGCATTTTATTTAAAGAAATTATTAAAGGTATTCTTAGTTTTTTTCAGTTATAAAGTTAAAACGTACAATTCTATGCATAATCGATTAAAAGATTTGCAATTATTTTGCTTAGTATGTTCATCAAATGCGACATAGATGTGCAGTTATGAGAAAAAACTGAAAACTTTAAGTTATTAAATGCTTAAAAGTATCTACAATATGCACGCAATTAAATGCTTGGTAACTATTTTAAATTTGAGGCTATAATAACTATTTTTATAAGCACTTACAACATTTTCTTAAATTGAAGTCTGAATAGATTTTCGTCCACACTCTATATAGAGGTATTGCTTATTCAAATTATTTGTATTTTGACATAACATTTTCTATAATATCCACAGTAACTCTGAAAAGTATTATTGCATAAAACTAACTTTTATGCAATTTCGAAATGAAAAAAAAAATATCATTTAATAATCCCATTTTAATTCCTGGGAAATAATTAAGTAAAATTTGGCGTTTCTCGAAATGTTTTTTTGTAAAATTTTGAACTATAGATTCCATTGTTGGAAATTAAATTCATTTTCATTGTTCCATAAAATATTTAATCATTAGATTTTCTTCATTATTGAAATTTACAAAAAAAAAAGGAGTCTGTTAATAATCAAGGCAGTTTCCATCAGGAATCATAAGGCTAATTCACATTACTGTAAAATATCGAGTCCGTTTGAATAAAGTATGCCAAGATATTTATGTTTTAATAGCGATATTATTAGATAAGACTCGCCATCTTTAGGAAGTTTCCTGCATTTAATAAGAAAAAATGTGTAAGGATCTTATTATGTTTAATTTCATAATTAGAAATGCTTTATTAAAGGAATTATTAACATCAAATTATGTATACAACATTTAAGTGAAATTTAGCAAAACCAATATTTCTGATTTACCAATTGATAGCCGAGTAGCAATTGCTATTTCATTGGTAGCGGTTAGTATTTCATAATCGAATTTTTTAAGACTTACCTTTTAGTTCCCAGAAGCATTTGCTTATTATAAAAAGTTTCTAGCATCATTTTTTTCTTGTGAATTTCTTCGTTTTAATGATAATGAATTAATTGAAAAAATTATATTAAAAGTTCAGTGTTTTATTAATAATTTCAACGTTTATGGTATAAATTATTAAGAATATTGGTATACCAATGAATGAGAACATGGTAATGAATAGATAAGCATTTATGCATTAGAAATTAAATGATTGAATATGGACTGATGGAAGAGGTAGCTATTATTTTATTTGTATAACTTATTTTAATGTCAAAGTTGAACAGATCCAATTTGATTTTTTGAATAATCTTGAATGTAATTTCTCATTTTATTCATAGTTCTATCACAATATTTATAATATAGTAAATAGATGCAGAAGCAACGAAAATTCTCAATCTTCGAAATTTTAGGAATCAGAGCTATATGACTTCTTTGTAGAATCACGTCTTTACATAGGAAAGCAATCACGGACGATACATCTTATGTTTTTTTTGCCGAATATAATTTTCAGTCATACAACAAACTTTTAGTCTCCAACCAAAAATATTTATAGAAAAAAAAATGTAAAACTCACCCAAAAGTTACCAGTTTACACAGACAAATTGTTGCCCATTCATGATGCATATGTTCAGATCGCGATGCGAATCTGTTTCAAATTTTACATGCATTGAAACATTCACATATTTTATATATAGCATACATATTTTGCACAGATTGCAACACCTTGTAACTAGGTTTTTGATGTTGATGGTATAAGAATGTAAATTGAACCTTATATGCGTTTGCGAACCGACAAGAATTTTGATGAACTTTTGTTCATGAACACGTTCATTTAAATCTGAGATTTCACATATTTCTTTTTCCTTTTTCAGTCAGCCCTTGGGAGTATCTCTCTATACGCATTTCAAGAAAATGGAATTTATTTTGCAGAGGACTCACATGTAAGATTTTCTTATGGATGGTGAATAGTTGGATCTTCAAACAGTTTATACTTTTGGGTGCTGGTGAAATAACATATTTTCCTTTTCTTCTGGTGTGTTTGTTTTAGGGTTTTCCTTATCCTTTCTTCCTGTCGATGCTACATGATTTTTTTTAAAGAGACTCATGGTGAACAATTAAAAAAATAGTTCTTTTGAATTGTGTGAAGATTATAGATGAATTATTTCAAAGTGAGAGGAATTATCGTGAATATGAAATTTTGTTTTAAAATAACATTGTGCAGTGTTTTGAGTTTATTTTTTCATAAAAAGTACTTTTTTATCTACTTTCTATCTAAGTTTGAAAACTTCATCTTCCCTACACATGTTTGAAAAGCTCTTTCATCAATAATCTCTTTTTTTTTCAATTCCTACTATTAGCTCACTCTCTCTCTCTCTCTATATATATATATCTTATTCAAATTTTCAATCGTTAATAAATTACTTTTTATTCATCCACTCAAGTTCAAATACATTTTTTTAAACTTGTAGGGGATGACACTTGATGTTAATACAGTTTTTTCAAATATTGATTGATTAATTAAATTTTTTCAGTAATTTCTATTTAGTCGCCAAAGTCGTCAAATCCGTCACCATGTTGCCAAATGGTCGCCAAGGTTGTCACCAATTTTGTAATAATTTAATAAAAAGTAACTAAAATAATAATAAAAAAATGTTGACTTAAGTAGGAATTTACTTAAAAAATTTTGTTTTATATATTACTTGTTAATGCTAAAGATAGGAATATTCCTGGTGGAAATGAAAAAATAATTGATTGCCTTTTACACTTCGGTGTATATGAGGACTTATTTTTATAAATACAGATAATTTAATCCATGATTTTGATCAATTAGTATTTACGTTTTAATCATTTCTTTAAAAAAGTGCATTAAATTCAAATTTCAGGCTTTTTACTTCTTTGTATATTGGGAAGAGAAGACTTATAGCAAACGTTGAAATATTTGGACTTGAGTTTCTGACGAATCTGTGCTTTGAGTTCTTTTTGAGCTTGAATAGCACAATATACAACAAAAATCGTAGATTTCCATAAAATTTCGAGGTAATTTCATTTGGAAGAAGTTTTTCTGTTTAGTTATTTTATTATAAGCAAAGCGCATAAAAGTAATTCGATATAATTTGGTTCACATATTTGGCACCAGATTTGCCTCAAACTTTTGACCAAATCTGTCAATCAATACTTTTTATGCATATAAATGCAATAATTCATAAAAGCAAAGACTGGAATCAAAGTAAGGAAATTATCTTGTGTCTGCAATGGAAGTTTCATATCAAATTTTGAATTTAATCCTTCGGCAGAAAGTTGTTTCTTACATACATTCGAGCGATATATTCAGAAAAAAATGCTAGATTCACACCAAAGATTTAAATTTCGTAATATTTCTTGCAAGGCCTGTGCAGCGTTAGCCAAGATTCATAAATTTATACAAGGGAAGGGGCAACATTTTTATTGGTGAACGTGGGAAAGTTTCAGGAAGACCATTTTCACTGATTTCTATCTTATTCATTTTATCTCTTCCTGCTAATGACGTTTATGTAAGTTTTTCTGTGTATTCTCATGAATTCCTCTTTTTAAAATTTAGATTTACATTTTGCAATGCCTAACAACGTTATATACCAATGAAAAACCAAATGTCTAAGTAAATGCTTTTTGTTTAAAAATCATGATCCATTGAAATAAATTTTCTTCTTTATTATGCTTCTCTTATACCTCAATTCCAGTTTTGAATTCCAAAGGAAAGTTAAAAAATAAAAAAAAAGTAAAAAGAAACCAATCTCAAATCTGGAGTAAACAGCGTCTATCTCCTCTTTTTTTATTTTATGTTTTTTTTTTCTTTCGGAAATACATTTGGCCAAAAAGTAGGCGTAGAAAGTTATTTCCCAAAGCGCTTGAGGTCAGCTACTGACCAGTTACCGGTAGCTAAATGGGCGATACCTCGTGGTCCAATTTTTCTTTTCCATTTCTTATTTTGTTATTTGGATTTTTTTTTCTTTTTTTTTGCATTTCTTCGTTTCTTTTTCTCCTTTTCCCAAGTTGCGTTTTAGCTGTAAAGCCTTCAGCCAAGTATTTCTCTTTCATAATAAAATGTGGTGAAAAATTGCGAGATATTTTCAATCTTATAAAATTAAGTATGCTTTTTATTCAAGAATCTGGCAGCAGATGGAAATGTAGACACTATTTTTTTCATTCATAACTTTTCTTAACATGATAATTCTTTTAGGTTTGGCGGAAATCTCTGATTTCTATCAAGCAACGTGCATAATTTTAAAAACTGTTTTAGTATACATATATGTATTGCTTATCTATACTTATAATAAAGCTCAATGTGTGTGGTGTGTGTGCGTGTGTATGTTTGAACTCTACAGGCCAGGCCGTTCGACCTACATCTAACAAATTTGGCATGTGTATACCTTAGAGGCCGGGAATGTGCACCTCGGAGTGATTTTCTCGAATTTTTAATGAAAGTTTTAATTAATTAAAAATTAAGCGATATTTCAGCTTTTTTCTGCTATAATTTCCGAAAATATTAAGGTAGAAGATTACTTTTACTTTTTTAATGATATCAGCGTTTTAATATATAATTTAACTTTCGATTTTTTAACGAAGTTTTAAAGACATATTTTAACCATATTTTTCAACAATATATTTTGCAAATAATAATAAAATTTAATCTGCACAAGCACGTCAATAGGAAAAAATTAGCCTTTATAAAATGTATTGCCATTAACAGTTCAAATTGAAAAATAAATAAACTATTATTGCAAATTAAATATTTAAAAGTATAATTTTCAGCACGTGTCAGTATGAAGGGAAAAAATTTGAAATATATTTTTTAAAAAGTAAATGGAAAAAAAAATTTCTATGGTCTTTTACAGTATCTATATTATTCAATAATTATAATAAAGCTCAACGTGTGTGTGTTGGCGCTCTACAAGCCAGACCGTACGACACAGTTACTAAATTTGGCACGTGTATACCTAGGATGTCAGGAATGTGCACCTAAGGAGTGATTTTTTAACATTTTTAATTAGAATTTTTATTAATTAAAAATTAAGCGAAAGTTTGACTTTATTCCGATATAACTTCTGAAAATATTGCAACACAAAATTGGTTTTATTAATATTTAAGTTCAAAAAATAGTCTTTCAACGATAGTAATGTTTTACTCTATAAATTAAATTTCTATATTTAATGAATTTTTAAAATTAATTTAATCATATTTTTCTACAATTTATTTCGCACAAATTAAAAATAAAATTTAAGCTGCTAGAGCACGTTGCAAGTTAATGGAAAAAAAATTAACTTCTATAAACGCCTTGCCATCATATTGACAACAGTACAAATAAAAAAATAACTTAACTATAACATCAAATTAAACATATGAAAACGTAATTTTCAGCACAAGTCTGCAAGAAATGAAATAAATATGAAACTATATTTTTTCAAAAGTAAATACAAGGAAACATTTTCTGTGATCTTTTACAATATCTTCTAATATTACTGATTCAATGCAATAGTTTTATTTAAGGTAAATATGGTTTAATAGGTGCAGATATCTACTCTAATCGGGCCCAACAGCTAATTTGTAAACTTTTAGTAATAGACATACATCTACTAACTAATGGTATAAATGAAATAAATAATTATGTTTTATATAAATTGAGTCGATAAATACTGATGAATTACGAATTTTAAATTTTTACATATATCCATTTCTCTGTGAATCACATGTAAGAAAATATTCTTAACCGCTTAACTGTTTTGCCGGAATGTCATACATGCATCGATTTATCGAATTTTTATAGTTGCAAGCAAAAAATAAACCATTCATAACAATTATGGTTGGTTGGTTGTGATTTTTAGTGACGCAAGAGCCAACCTTGGCTAAACTGCGCCATCATAACAATTATAATTTAATATTAAAATTACTACGAATACATAGATAAGTCAAGTATCTTATGGATTTTCATTTAAATCAAAATAAGAAAATATTCCTAAAATAGAAGGTGTCATCTTATTAGATAGTAAAGAAGATAAAACAGTTAAGTGGTTAAGATGCTAATATTTTAAATAAAAAGAGTTGCACTCCAATCAACTAAATCAATCTTTAAAACTGACCGATTTATGAAAATTTGAATATCATTATTCTATAAAAACGGGTGAGTTTATATCACTTCATCGACCGTCTCTAAGAAGCCAATTATCTCCCGGTGTTTCTGTAGAGTGATTGGCCTAGATTTTGAAAATGTTGAATGTTCTAAAATTCTAATGCTCAAAACTGAATAGATCGATCATATTTGATTAAAGAAGGAAAACTTCATTTATTTATTTAAAATTTGGAGTGTCGAGAATATAGGACTGTCTAAAATGTAAACTTTAAAGTTTGAACTTTAAATTAAAGCTAAAATTAATCTTAAATAATTTTTGAAACATATTTATAAACCGAAAATATAAAATAAAATATTATTATTGACAACGTTTATATCCTTTTGAAAATAAAACTAAAAACTGAATTTTTCATTGAATCCATGTAATTTTTATTGAACAATTCTTTGAGATCTTCTTTAACGACAACAAAGATTTAGAACAATTAGTTGATTTCAAACAATATAGTAATTATAAGGCTTATTAGTAAAATTATAAACGTTAAAATTCTCTAATTTACATATTAATCAATTTGAACATATTATTTCTAATTAAACATATCAATTTATTTAAGAAGAATTATTTATTAATTAACTATTATATATTAACTTATGAAAAATTCCATAAAATATGCCACAAATAAGATAAGCAACCAGAAATAGTATCAAATTCTTAAGGACCACAGATAATAGTTCTAGAAAGATAATCAAATTAGAAACTGAAACATAAAATAAGGCATAACATATAAGGGATATGATATTTATCTCACGTTGTATGAAATTAAATTAGGATTTACAATTCAGAAACAATGAATGAAATAGTAGAATAAATAATTTACAAACATAGAATAGTACCATTAAAAATATGCATTCAGAGAATTCCTAATTTAGCACGCTTTTCCGAGTAAAGCTAGTTTATAGCTTATTCAAAATAAAGTTTATCAAATTCTTTAGAGATTTTTTTTTGTCATTGTTTGAAAGCAATTTAAACTGACAGTATCCTTTTTATAAAATTGAAGTCCTCATTTAAAAGATGAAAATAAGATTAAAGATGAGTTGAGCGCTCAGAAGAAATAGGTTGCAATTGTCGTCTGCTCTTAAATGCATTTCCATAATGAAAGTTATTTTTGATTCGTCTTTATTGCCGGAAGAAATAATGAAAGAAAAGAGCATACATTTTCTCCGAAGTAATATAAATGTTTGGCAGCCTGTTTTCAGAATTAGCAAAAATGTCAGATTCAGGAGTCTTCAGGCAAATTTATTGCATTAATTTGAATAATACTTTTTGTTTTTTTGTTTTGAGTATTCCTGGATCTGAATAAATTGCCTTGAATTTCAGAGGTTTTTAATTTTTCCATTCTAATGATTTATTTTGACATGCACGTTGACTATAATTTATTATTTCATTATTTTTTTAATGAAAAATATTTAAGGCTAGGAACCTAAAGGTTCATTAAATATTATTTGTTTATCGAATCAGATGGAAGAAACAAGGGAGTTGTCTCTCCAAAACCTTCTCGCCTACTCTTCAATAAACTTGTCATACCAGAACACGCCTTCCACATCATTGCCGTACAATAGTACAGAATATTATCTTTTGGCCTCAATTTAGTATTTTTACTGAATTTATACTGCCATCCTTGATGAGTTATTTAGTGATAAATCCGCTAATAGCGTTTAGCGTCTTAATCGCTTTTTTCTTCACCGATTGAAATAAAAATTGGACATAAAACTGCCTTGTAGTCTCATAATACCATAGCAAATTTTATATATTTAAGACATAGCTGTTTTGAATGATCATGTTTACATGTTTCTGAGCATACAGACAGACGATCAAACCGTAGTTGGCATTTTCTGATAATTTGATAGGTATTTACATGATAGATTTTAAATCTGTGTACCGAATTTCATCTAACAAGCTCTCTTAGTTTTGTAATTGTGTTGTTAATTTATATTCGTTACAACCGCACAGGTAGACTTCCTCTGAAAATATTAAACTCAAAATTTGATTGTAATCTGCAAATTTGATGTAAATGACCGTATACCAAATTTCATCCGTGCCGCTCAAAGCGTTTTTGAGTTATCTTTGTCACAGACAGACAGAAAGACATTTCACAAAAAATGGGCTTTTCAAACTCAGGGTGGTCGTAGAGATTCGTCAAAATATCGATTTCGATTTTTTTGATGGTTATTATATTTCTTCTATATATCTCTTGCGTACATGAGAAAGTAAAAAAAAAAATATATATATACGTTTTCATGTGACTTTTTAAAATTTAAGAAATCATTGTTCAAATATTTCATGCTATATTTTACATTTGTTAAATTTTTTGAAATATAAATGTACCCATTCAAAGAAATAAATATTAGAGAGAAGTAACTGTATTGTTCTGTACTTTATTATGTTATGAAATATCATATGAAAATAATCTGGTTATTATATTTATCTTAGTTTTTAATATTTCATAAATTGCATGATTTTATATGATTCTACCCCATTTTAGTTTTCAATACTAATGAATATTCTTGTGAGCTTTTTAATCACAAATATTATAAATTCTTGTGTTAACATTTTAGAACTGGGGGGTACAAATTTGTTTTGCACGAATAGAATTTCTACAATTGCATACAGCCTACCCGACATATTTTATACTACCAAGAGATGATTTCTTTGTTTCTTTATGTGATGGTAACATTTTTAATTCTCTAATCATATCAAAGCTTAAGCTTCTGTTCTTTGGTTTTGCTTTGTTATTGTTGTACTTGAAATAAATGAAAATGAAAAAATAAAATAGAGGTCACATTCTGATGAGTTCTCTTAACTTGTCTACAGTGACACGATATCAGGCACGTCTATGTAGACAAGTTAAGAGAATAACATCATTCAATATTTGACAGATCTGTCTTCTTTTTGGTCTTTCTTCTGATGAAATACCAAAAGACGAGTGAATTCACTCGATTATGTGTACTTCCACTTATGCAACATCTGTGACATCTAAAAGGATCCTGGATCTCGACTTCTTATAGTTTATATTTTCTAGAATCTTCATTTTTATCACCAAATTCTGTCTCCAAATATTTATCAAGGCTAGAGTTCTTTGCAGGGAAACATAAGTACAGATTTGTAACAATTATATGAACTAATATTTCTTATCATTTTTTTTTATTTAAAACCCCTTTTTTGTCTTGTCATTCATTAAAATAATTACTCTTATTTTTTGTAGTGATTTCAATAGATTCGAATCCTATGGATTTAATTATGTATAGTGCACTGAAAATTTATTTCAACTATGCACTGAAGTGCCAGAAAAACTGGTACACCAATCTAATATCGTATAGAGCCTCCACGAGCTGGAAGAAGTGTCACAACACGGTGTGGCATTGATTCAACTAATTTGTGAAGATATTCTGTAGACAGTTCACAACATGATTCCTCCAGGGCAATCCACGAAATCATGGGAGTGCGAGGTGGTTTAGATCTCCTACAGATAGCAAGTTGCAAAACATCCTAGATATGCTCAATAATGTTCATGTCAGGTGAATTAGGTGGGCAAGAGAGAAACGAAATTTGGAAGATTTCTCCTCAAGCCACTTCGTAGCTACTGTAAACCTGTGGGGTGGCTTATTATTCTGTTGGAATTGCCCACGTCCGTCGGAATGCACACAGGAGATGAATGGATGCAGGTGGTCAGAAAGGATGGTGACGTACCGCGGACTTGTCATGGTCTAGTCTAGACATATCAACGGTCCCATTTCTTGCCAACTGCACATACCATCACAGAACCTCCATCAGCTTGAACAATCACTTGTAGGTAAGAAGGATTCATGGGGTTTTCTCCACACCCAAACACTGCCATTCACCCGATACAACTGGAAACGAGACTCGTTAGACCAGACAATGTTTTCCCAATCATTGAGAGTCCAATGACGGTATTGGCGAGTCCAGATAAGGCACAGAGCATTGTGGCGTTGTGTCAACAATGATACACGAGATGATCTGCGGCTGCGAAAGTGCATTTCAATA
The DNA here is from genome assembly GCA_026543865.1 of Argiope aurantia. Lineage (NCBI taxonomy): Eukaryota > Metazoa > Arthropoda > Arachnida > Araneae > Araneidae > Argiope > Argiope aurantia. The sequence goes on along the minus strand of JAPMOR010089156.1, from coordinate 339,714 downwards.
AGGATACGTTACACAGTGAGAACGCTGACACTTGTTGATAGGCCTGCATTCAGCTTAGGAGCAATTTGAGGAAGTGTTAAACGTCTATTTCGTGTAACGATTCTTTTCAGCCGTCGGTGATCCCATTCTCTCGAGGTGTTTTTTCGGCTACAATGCTGTCGGAGATTTGAAATTCTACCGGAAAACTGATATTAGTGAAAGACCCTTGAAATAGTAGTGCGCGTAAATCCAAATTACTTCGCTATTTCGGAAATGCTGTGCGCTATCTCTTATGAACGGAAAGTCCCCGTTGAAAGTCACTTAAATCTTGATAACCTGCCATTGTAATAGAATAATTCGCTGCAATAGCCGCCTCAGACACCTGTTGTCTTATATACGCATTGTCAATCGCTTCGCGTTGAGCTGATTGGCTGAAAACCTCCACTATTTGCATATTACCTACTATACCAGTTTTTCTGGCTCTTCAGTGAATTATATATTTACCCTATATCATATGGAATCATTATGATGGATATAATAATTTTCAGACTAGAAAATTTCTGCATTTAATTCATTAAAATTGAATAAATCCCACTTAACATTTTATAGAAACAGGCCATTTCTATTCTTCTTGAAAAATTTCAGAAGAGAGAAAAATTATTCCAACAAATAAATATTTCGCATTAAAATAATATATTTTAACCCATTTATTTTCAAGTGGTAGCATTTTGCTGTATCTTAGATTCATCATTCCTATACATCTAAGGGTGAGTGATACATTTTAGCACATATCAAATGACTTATTAATGCATCTGCGAAATAAGCTCTATTCATTTGGAAAAATTTGCTTTTACTTACATCCTGCGTACTCTAATATAAGGAAATGTTTCCAGAAATTTAATTTTATACGATATCTTTCACATACAGGCGTACTTAAACAATTAACCAATCTTCTACTTACCTTAAAAATTCGTTTAAAGATATATTTACAAAAAATATTATAAAGACTCCATTCATTAATTTTGTATCAGTTAAAAATAACTTTAATTAGCCGTTTATAAGCAATTTACTATTGAAATACCCAAGGAAGATGATACATACCATGCAGTGAAGTTAATAGATAGAAGCGAAATTTTATTTCCAATAAATAATATTATGCATGGATCTTTTATTTATTAATTCATCAGTTTTGTTGCTGACAGACTTGTATGCAATATTTTATTAATTAAAGAAAATAAATTTTGTTAATGGTATCTGGTGGATTTAATTACTAAATTGTTTGTGAACACATTATTTTAATCCATTTCCTTTAAGGCAATCAAAAAATAGGGTTGATTTATATATCTTGTAAATAAAATAAATTTTTGGTGAGATATCAACTAATATTTTAGAATACGTTTAAAAAATTTATTTAAGAGAATTTTCTCAGGAATAAATGTTTAGCTCCTAAAATAATTTTTCTATGTTTTTTGATAATTTTCGGAATATGGGGAAACATTGATAAATTTGGTAGCAGCTATGATTGCTACAATATATTACACAAATCAATTTTCATGAAAACATTTTGATTGAAATTTGCGAGAATCTTTTCAAATTAAATATTTTCATAAAAATATCATGAAAAATGTGTTAAAAAGATTGTAAATGGCACAGAAAAGATCTAAGTGTAATGATTCTTAATTGAACATTCCTATTTCTAAAGAAAAACAATCTTTTTTCTTAAGGTTCGTAAATCAAAAAGAAGATAAGAAAAGAAAAGAGAAATAACTGTCCGAGTCATCATCGCAGACTGGCAGTAACGAAGTTTGGAAAGCCCAAGTTTCCCAATTTGTCCATATGATCTATTTTGAAGACAGAGAATTCAATCGCCAGAAATTAGATCTGACCTTACCGTTATGACGCGTAGGGGAGGTAGGAAGAAAGGATATGAGAATGGGAAAGATAATGAATTTCATCCGGAAGGTGTTCTTTTATTTCTGCAACGCTTAAGAGATTTGGTGTTTCTTCGCTTTTCATTTTTTGCCTCTTTCATCGTTATTGACCATCTGTTGTGGACTGGAAATCCAAAGGGAAAGCAAAGATGAAAAAGAAATTATATTCTTAGATTTATTTTCAGCTTCAATTTCTATCAAAAGTCTCGAAGGTTCTATTCGTCTAGTTATTTTCAGAAAACATTGCATCCTACTTTGGTGGATCATGGATATGGACGTTAAGTTGATTTTTGTTTCTTCCGAGTTAGCTTCGGTTTTTGATAAAATACTGAAAATTTCATGAGGCTATAGCTTAAGGGGTGATTTCACAATATTTATTCTGAATTTTCTTAAAATTGGTGATTATTTTGAATTTTCCATTTTTGAAGTCTCAGATACAGAGAAAACTATAAGAATTATGCTTAACAACAAACTTATAACAGTGGCCTCTGAAATCCCAGCCCCCTTCACTAGAATTTTTCGTATTTTGACCTTGAATCTGACCTACGCCTTTAAGAGCTTGTCGCATTAATCAAATTCTGATCTATTTATTTTTCGTATTCCCTCTCGATTAAAATTACATTCTTTTAAAAATATTATTGATCTAATTTAAATTTATAATATTTCCGTAAAAATTATAAGAGATGCATTCTTATTATGACCATATTATTATATATATATATATTGCTTCTAATATTGCTTCTAATATTGCTTCTCTATGCATTTAGTTTCATTATTAGAAAAATAAACTTAGGATAATTAATGGATGTTAAATGAATGTCAAGTCTTATTGACTATTTGGCGCTTGGCGGCAGAATGAAAGTTCCAGAAAATTAAAAATATATATATATTATCTCTATAAGGAATGTAGATTCTGAGATTCTTATAGAAAATGGCTATTTATATAAATGAGAGAGATCAAAGAAATGAATCATGTGAATTTTCTGTTTGAGTTGTTGCCAGCAAACTAATTTTCTAATTGTTTGAACTAAGCAGTTTTAAGCCTAACTATTTGCTATGTGTTTATTTTTGAGTTTCTACAAGAACTATTTTTTTATCATTGTTTGTAATTTTTTCATTGGTTGTGTTTTTGGTTGTATCTTCAGTTTTTCAAAGAATCCAGCCATTACTACGTTGGCTGGATGTCGTGTACCATATACCTAAAAGACGATTTCAGAAGTAAAAAGATATGACTGCAAATCTATAAATTTTTTCCCCTTTCAGATATTTTTATTTTTATTTATTTATTTTTTATTTTGTGAATGATAAAGGTAATTAAAACTTTTGTTAATTTTGAAATAAAATAATGTAAACAGAGAGTAAGAAAAAAAAATCCTTTTAAATCATTATAATTTTTTTACATTTTAAGAGTAATTATTATCAATTATTCAAAGAAAAAATATTTATAAGAATGTTTAGTCCAATAAATTAAGTTTTTCAAAAGTTTAACACAAGTGGAATTGAGCCAAATATTTTTTACGAAATTGGAACTTTACTATAAACATGAAACTGGTTAAGTCAGGTTTAAGTCTGACAAAAATGCCATTTTATATTTCTAAACAATGATAAGCAATATAAAGAATTTGGAAAGTTAAGAATAAAGACCTAAAATGATTAAAAGAAGCAAAAACAAAAGTTACCATAATTATAACTTACTTCAAAAGTTCTCGCCAATTTAATTTTTCTCATATAACACGAAAGGATATTTTATATAAAAAAGGTTCTCACAATACATTGATGGCAAACTTGATTTAACGATACATCAGTCTTAGTTAGAAGTTTTCACAAATTAGCTAAAAGATGTATTCTTCTTTTTAAAATGAGATTCCCAACAAAACTGAGAAGATATGCGACATTTAGAGCAATAATGAATCATCAAAACATTGCAGATTGTATTTAAAAGCGTAGAAACGTATATAGAATTAGATTGTGAAGCTTAAGCATTTCAGATAAAGCAAGAAAAATGGTAATTTAAATCACAGGCATTTATTGTATCAGAATCTCTAAAAGAAATGACGGTTTTTATGATAGACCTATGACTTTTTCTTGTAATGGGTCTGTGTTTTAAAAGTTGCAATTAATTACAGGAAAAGATGTTATAATATATTTGAAAATTTCTGACACGATTTAAATTTATATATTTTATTCAAAACAATGTATGTCTATATGTAGAAACATACATTATTTGAAAAAAGTATTTATTACAATGTAAAAATAGGCAGTTTTTGCAAGAGTATGAAATGTTTTCCGCTGAAATAAAATAATATAATATTTGGAAGTTTAGTTAATTTCAAACTTGATTTCTTTCATCATTTGCTCCAACAATTTTTTTTCTTATTAATTTGTTCTGAAATTTCAGTATCGGGTTCAATATTCAGTTTCCAGTTACTAAAAAGAAACTCATAGCAACAAAATCTCTAATCAAACAAATACGATAAACATTTTTTTTTGTTCATAAATATCTTCAGTCTTTATTATCATTTTATTTCATATTTGTAAAGGAAAACAGGAAAAAATCCAGAAAAAAATCCTAATTTGTTTCCGTTGTTAAAAAAAAAAAAAAAAAAGAAAAAAAAAAAAAAAAATTGAATTAAAAAAATCGAATTTTAAAAAAGAAAAAAAAATTATTTAACATGTGTTTCTTTCAAAACATATTCAACATGCATTCAATCTTTTTATTCCAATTGTTGAAAGCTTTTCTTCGTGTGTGTACAATCCTTTTTGTTAATTTGCATCCTGGCTTATGAGTTCCATTCAGTTAAAAGTTAAGAAATCCAATCTAAATTCTTTACTAAATGTTTTCCCATGTCCTGTTTTAAATTTTCTACCTTTGTTTGAAATATTTTCGGTCAGAAAATAGATGTTATATGAAATCTCAGTTACTGACTAGTAACCCGTGTCTAGTTTAGTTTAGTTTAATTATATTAACGTCCCGTTTGAAGCAACACTAGGGCTATTTTGGGACGGACCTCGTAATTTTGAACCGCGGTCAGATGACGAGGACGACACCTGAGCTGGCACCCCCCTCTCCACTCCACACCACACCAGCGGGAGGACGTTTGGCCAGGACGGATTTAACGTGCAACAGACCCCCTTACACGACGGTTCTTCGGTGGAATCGGGTAACTCTTTTCTCCAATTTTTTTTCTGTTTTTCTGTAGTTTCTCATCCACATTTTTATTTATTTTTTTCTTTCATTTTTGAGTTGTATTTTTGATTGTAACACTCTCGTTATTGTGCCTCCCAGAATAAATTGAGAGAAGGAATTCTGAAATATTTTTAGTCACCTCATGACACTCGAGTGGCATTGTACATACTCAAATTTGTGCTTGGAGGCGAAACGAAGTGTAAAAGGTTTGAAAGTATCAATAATATTTTTCTGCAAAAAATAGATCCAAGGTGTATGCAAGGTATTTAAAAATCACATCGCTTATATTTTTATTTCCTTATTCAAGATGATTTTTTCTTAAGAGTGTGAAGTTTAGAATAATTTGGCAGAGAGAATAATTTTAAAATATTTAATTCGCCCCAAATTCACCAAACAGGACATAAACACTAATATACTAAATAAAATGACTGTACAGACTTCAATAAAATGATAAACATAATTAATATTTCAAAATAGCATGTTGTAACATTACTGAGCAGGTATAATGAGCAAAAGAAAAAAAAAGTCAAAATGGCATCCTCACAAAAGAATTTTCTAGAGCCTAATTCATAACAAAAATATTTTTAAAGAAATTAATTTGTATTTCTTTTAATTGCAAGAAGCGTCATTGGTTCGTGGTCTGAATACATTACAACATACGATAAAGTAATTAAATGAATTCAAGGAAACCTCAATATATGTTAGTATAATGTACAGGGTGATTATAATTTAACGTGATTCTACTCAGAGAGATGTAGAGATGTTCAAGTTGATAAATTTCATTAAATCTAGTTTTATATGATTTATATGGGTCATAGGGTAAAGGAAAAAAATAATTGTTTAAACTTTGATCACTAGATGATGCTTTTCATGCAATGTAGAAAAGTCTTTATGCAAATTAAATACCATTAGTAAAAGTCGTAAAAATATTCGTCACCATGCTTTTATATAAGAAAGAAAGAACTTTACTGATCAAGTTGTTTTAACAGAGCTGCAGAAATGGTTTAGCTGCATCTATAGAATTTCGATGTTTGAAATGTTTACGAAGTGTAACTATTCGAAGAATGGGTTGAAAAAGAGGATCGATTACTAAATTTTAAATTTGATGTGTTGCCAGAAAGAAGACAGATACATATTTCCAAAGAAACTGAGAAGAAATTGTTATTGTTGTGGTTGAAGTGAGTTAGATTCCCAATATCCTTCGTCAGGTGCTGAAGCTGTGTCATATGGTTTGCTTTACTTTTGGTCTAAGGTAAGAAAAATTCTGTGACCATTTGAAAGTTTATTAGGATCAAATTAAATTGTGAAAAAGCTGCACTCTCAGTAGCGTTTAATATCACATTAATTTTGCTAACCAGTTTCTGGTAAAAACAGCCTTTGATAGTACATAGCTTTGGAATATTTTGTGGTCAGATGACACACATTTTACTCTAGATAAAGCAGTGAATTATCAGATTCCATGCATACGGTGTTCTGCATATCCTACATTATCTATGAGCAAACTCTGCATTCATATTACATTGTTGCATATGTAGTTTTGCTGCTGATTTAATTCTTTGCCATTTTTTTCTTTCAGGGGAGAACTCTTCAAGAGCTTGAACGGTGTTTGGTCACAGTTGTCTGTTACTGCAACAAATAATTTCTATTTTGCAAGAATGTAAAGGTTCAGAGACTAATTTCGTCATGAAAGATGATGAAACGCCCCATATTTGCACCTCTGCATTGAAATGGATGAGCAGCTTTGTGCCGAAATATTTTCTGACTGCCTAACTTGCTCAATTTGTAGGTCTCAGTCCTTATATAGTTTGTGTGTATTGAGAAAGCTCATATATATATATATATATAAATGCAAATCCCAACATTTTCCCACGCTCCGAGTGAAGGGTTAAAAATCTTTAATGCTTAGTACATTCCTGTAAAGATGCCTAAGTTTCCTTATTCTAATTCACACAATCCCTATAAAAATCTCATTATAAAAACCTTTAAAGTGAAAATTTTGATCTCACTCTTGCTCTTCTGCTCTTGTGCCGCAATGTAGGCTGACGCATCATTTGTTCCAATTATGCCTCCTGAGATAGAATAAACCACTTTTCAAAAATTTATATATATTCATATTGTTTAAGAAAATACGCCAAGGGCTAAAGAGATTCACGGAAAAGTTCGATTACTTCTTTTTGAAGTTTTTTTATAGGCTTGCATGTAAAATTTCCCACAGAAATATAATTATAGTCACAAAATGACATACCATATTTTACATACTTAAATCAATGCCTATTTGAAGACGAGCCAATAACTTATTTGATTTGGTTCTAAATTCTGTAGACATTTACGCTTTAGATAGTTAATATGTATACCAATTTTTATCCATCTATCTCTCTTCGTTTTGTAGCTATTATTTTCACTTACATTCAGACACGCGGAGAGACATCTATGAATTTGATATGGAGACTTCATACCAAATTTCATCCATATAGCCAAAGGAATTTTGATTTATCTTACTTATAAAGAGACAGACATATTACTAAAATTATTTTGTTCGTAATCAGGAAAGTTTGAAAAGTAGATATTCGTTAAAATCTCGAGTTTTTATATTATCACAATACTTTCTCAATATTTCTTACACGAGAAAATAAAATGCTATGAACAAAGCTCATCATGATTAAAAAGAGCAAAATTAAAGATGTTATTAATACTTTGGATCAGAAAGAGTCTCAGTTTTGAATCAGAAGTAAAGAGTCCAAGTTGCTTCATGCTGTTCTCAAAATCCCCAATGTTAAAGGGTTAAAGGATTCCAGATTAACATCAAAAAAATGCTTCGTTATTAAAGGATTAAATAAGATATTAGATGCCATGTTTTAACAAAAGGCAACGTATAAAAATTTGAATACGAATTTCTGAATCAACTTTATTTAGAATTTGTCCTATGTAATAGCAAATTATAGAATTAAGAACATTTTTATCAAATTTACAAATGTTCACTACCATATTTGAGATTTATGATATTTGCTTATTAGTTCTAAAATAAGTAAATAGTTCAAATTCTTAGATTACAAACCTTGCAAACCTATTAAAGAATAATGAACTTTATTATGTTTTCATATAGTGTATCTATTATAATATCCCATGAATATTGCCTAATTATATGCATAAAATACGTTCGTCATATTTCTTTATGTTGAAGTATTCATTTTATAAGCAGTATCAGTTTATTGTGGCATAAAAATAAATAATAAAAAAATTATATTTAGAATTTTTTCAAAACAATTGGATGTGAATAATTAATTTTAAATGGTTAATTTTCAAATATTTTTGATTGAGATTCTTAAAATTGTTATGATTTATAAAAAATACAAACACTTAGCAATAAATACCGTGACCAAAAGTGACAAAAGCGCTTTGTCTTATTTTCGTTCATAAAGAAAGAAAATAAACGTTATTGGGAATATTTTTATAACGTTTTAATCGCAATACCATTAAACATTATAGTCCAACTTCGGTTTGATTTAATGATTTCTACAAGTAGATTGTATTATTTTCCAACTTTCTATAAGAGAGCAAATTAAAATGATTCGCTTGGGTTACACTTCGAGTAAATTCAGCTACACGTTTTGAAATATAGGAAGGAAGCAGCAGAAGTAGCATCACATTATCTTTGAGAAATTGCACGACTTTGCAAGGAATAAATTGCAGTCTATTGAAATACATCTTCATTTCTATTTCCATTTACTAAGTATATTACCTGGAATCTAATAAAAAACAAACCCGACCAATTTTGAACGTCGCAATTTATTGCAAATTCGTTGAGATTCCAGTGCTGCCAGTAAGCAATGTTGAAATGTTTTCAGGTGCAAGAGGCATACAGCATGAAAGCCGCAGATTTAGTATGATAGGAAAAGAGAGAGAGAAAGAGAGAGAGAAGGAGGGAGAGAGTACAAAAATTCTTTTTTTTTTTCAAATTTAATGGATGAAAAGAGGTTTTTTACTATTCCTTCGGGTGTTTTGGTATACTTCGTATTCATGGAGTCTGGCAAGAAAGACGATGGCTTTTTCAATTTCATTAGTATATAGATGGCTTTTTTCACTGAACGGATCTTACGGCAAGCAGAATTCCTTGCCATAAAATCCTGGATAAATCTTCTTCCGTGAATTTTCCGTTATTTGTGGTTTTCTTCAAAGTATTGCTTTTTGCAAAGAATAACAGGTCTCTGTTTTAGTCCTCTTTGTGTTTTAAAGGCCTATACATCTTGCATGATATATGGAATAGTGATTTGCTATAAGGATCATAGATTATTGGTAGAAAATAAAATGAAACATTTATAAGTAATTTCGAAATTCAAATGGAAAAATTCATGGAGCATTTGTGAATATATATATTAGAAAGATGTATTGTAACTTTATTAGAGAAATAAATTTATTGCTTTATTTCTTTATTACTTTACTACTTTAAAAGAAACAATTTGAATCTCTAGTTTTGATTAGTAGTTAGTCATAGAATTGTTTTACTGTTCAAACTGAATAATATTTTTAACTAGTAAGGGTTAAAACTTTTAAGTAAAATGATGTTTTTATAAAAAAAGAATTTAAAAAAATCTATGTGACCTGATGGTAAATAAATATGGAAAATAAAATTCGTTACTAAAGTGCATATTGCCTAGAGGAGCATTACATAATTCAAGAAGTGTTTGGATGTACCGAAACCAAAGTTCGCAAGTTTTTGTCTCTTTGTTCCTCGGATTTTTCTACTCGTATGTAGATATTAATGTACAGATGTTGCAACATGGAGATGAGCAAAAGAGTGTAGATTGTGAGTCTTCATCATAAGATATAATGGAGATTACAAGTGATGATGCGCATAACATAGGTAGTTGAGACACGATTCTTTTAAACTGGAAACATCAACTCTATGAATTATATCTACTGAACTGTCGAAAATCCTCAATATGTCCCCTTTAATGAGAAACTAGTGATCATGTGGTGTAGCATAGCAATCGCAATCGTTAAATTCCTTTTTTTCTTTGAGGAAATTACGTCCATCGGTATAAAATCGTGCTCAATCACAAGTGCTCAATATATAACAATGTTAAAGAATTGCTTAATTTCAGAATTACAGTAATAAAATGCCTTAATGACATTTATGACAGTAAGATATTACTCCAAAACAAGTCTCCAGACATGTTTATTAAACACAGCAATAGCATTTTGGTGATAATCTCCCTCAATATTGCGATTCCTTGGCTTACTCTGAAGGATATATGCTTCTGGGATTACATGAAATGCAAAATGTGTACTCTAAATTCACTAAATTTGACATAATTGAAAGATGCCGCAAAATGGGAAGTTATACAGATTTCCTCTGTAATGTTAACTCCTGCCGTAACACTGCTGCCGTCAATATCTCCATGAAATACTTTCTTTGCGAAAATCGACAAGTTAAAAATTTGTAATTCCGATAAAATAACCTGTAATTGGTCCTTTATCATGCTTTATTTTGCAAATGTTTTACACCCCCAGATTTTTCTGTAAAATGTATATCCTTCCAACTTATTATAGCCTTACAATGTCTCGATAAATTTACACCGTTAAAAACCTGGATGTTACAATTCGAAAATTTAGAAATTTTTGTAAAACATATTCTTAATCTTAAAGCTACCAAATGTGAAACAGATAAACTTTGGATTCCATGGGCAACTCGAAGTGATTTATTAAAAAAAAATATATCATTAAAAATTTAATCAAATTTGGACTGTTATTTCAACCACCAGGACATATGAAATTATTATATTACAAAAAAATTCTACGCCAGTTTAAGCCGTTAAAAAGTGACATTTAATTATATTAATTTAAATGTCTTGCAAATATTTCGTGAAATTCACCATTAAAAAAAATATTATCTTGAATAATTTTCGGAGTTTATATTTCATTATCGAACTGAATAAATAACCAAAGTCCCTCCATTGATCGCGCTATTTACTTCCATTATTGAAAGCTAAGAAAAAAAAACTCTGTTCAATATCTATGTAGGACTAAGGAGGTGAAATTTCTTTAATTTGATATCTAGAAGATTGATTATAGTAGATATCACCTTTATAAAATGACATTATGACCAATAGATGTTTATCACGGTTTGATGCCTGTAAGATTACTTTCTTAAGGATGTCATAAACATTATGCTTTTGAAAGAAAATAAATACAATATTCCAGGCTGGAGAACAAGTCAGTCTCTGATGTTAACTAGTTAATAATAAAGGCAAATGCTTGTGGGCTTATAAGACACATTAATCGTCTTGACATTATTCGACACGACACACAATTTGACACAAATAAGTTTCAGAAAGTGCACATGTAGATGTGCTCCTCGCGGTGGAACGAAATGATAGTTTATGATAGTTACAGCATGATAGTTTAATATATTACAGCATAAGAAGCATAAGCATTTTGAAGTTATATATATATATATATATATATATATATATATATATATATATATACATGTAATGATATTTTAAACTCTTAATTTAATCCAAATTAATTTCCAAAACTTTATCTTAATTTAGCCTGTAGAAACTTCATTCTCTCTTATTTCGTGATCCAATTCCACTCTTTCGGTTTAATTAATCCCTTTATAAAAATAATGCTTCATCAGTACTACATATCAAATGAAAGGGATATCTTAGGTGTCCTTGAAAAGGTGTCAACGGTCACGACGTGTATTGGCGCGTGGCCATGAATCCTATCTTATATAAGACTGGTGGTCATTTGTTTCAGCCCTTTTTTGCCTTTTGCTTTTGTGGCGCGCTGCGCCTTCATGTAAATAATCATGCTTGCCACTCGGAAGAGAATCAAACGAAATCAAAAATACAACGTCTCGTCTATGTCTTCAAACAAAATTCAATTAAAATAAAATTACATATTATTTAGTCGACGGGATGCGAAATTCTGTTTTATACACTAATTTTTTCCGAGGTTCGTTTGGATAGTGGAAGTGATATGGTGGAAAGAACGCTCAATCAGCAGGCGGAAATAGAATTAAAACAACGAAGTTTATTTACACGAAGACACACAGGACAGCACAAAAACGACAACTATATACAGCAGAGAAAACGATTATCTTCAGCCGAGACGTGTAGCATACAACAAGCCTCTACTGCAGACAGTAATGCACAGCTTAGTTCAGCACTAGCTAGAGTCCGTCGCTGCTCTGCTAATCCCTGGAAGACCAGTTCTTCACCGTCGATTTCGGCTACTTCGATTCGGTCGCTTCCGACTACTCCTCTCAGTCGGTTCCGACTTCTCTTCTTCGTCGATTTCGGCTACTACTCCGACCACCCTAGCAGCACAGACTGGCACCTTTTATAGGTCTTAGGAGGCGGGGCTAGAAGCCTCTCAACCAATCAGGAACGTTCGAGGCGTATCTCAGTTCCTACTGGACGTATCGGGTAAATTCTCGATGTTTCGGGTTAATCTATTTTGGCGTCAAAGTCGCCAAATGCTCGCCAAGTTTGTCGCCAAGCTCTGGGACCTCCAACGCACACCCGGACTCCGTCTAATGCCGATGACTTTAAAACAGTCTTTCTGTTGATGGAACAAACTATGCTGGGAAGTCGAATTGCAGGTTTGTAACAATATATACAGGGTGTTTATTTAGTCCCGAACCCATTTTGATGTTTAATAACTCATAAAATAATAAAGATAGATTAAAATTAATAACATAAAGGGTTAAATAGACTCAAAAACTTTCATGACCCTTGTCAATGAATGTGAACCGCTGATCTCACAGATATTCTAGGATTGTGTAAAAATGTCTCTCTGACACGCTCAACATCAAAATCACTTGTGCAAGGACGTCCGGAACGTTTCTTATCTGCGATACTTCCAATTTCTAGAAAATTCTTTTTTCACCGCAAGATGCTGTTTTTGGATTGAGGATCTTTTTGGTAAATTCTTCTGAAATTTCCCTGTGCATGCACTATCGATTTCGTTTCTATGAACTACCATAAAATCTGTGCTTTCTCTTGTGGTGTATGCATTCTCCTTAATATCCGCTCGAATAAAACATCACATACAAACATTCTTATCTGCGATACTTCCAATTTCTAGAAAATTCTTCACAGAACAAACAAATCAAAAGTAAACATAACATTGCAATAGTTGCCAAAAACAAAAGAGAGAAAAATGCAATTAATAAGCAGACGATATTTAGAAAAGTACAGATATTTAGACTGGAAAATGAAATTATCTGAAATTAACCACACGCGCAGACGATATTTACAAAAGTAAATATATTCAAACCTGAAAAGGAAAATATATGAGTTATTCCATCAATAAATGCCATAAGTTTGTTTATATCTTCATTATTTTATGAGTTATTAAACATCAAAATAGGTCCAGGACTAAATAAACACCCTGTATATATATAGTGATTTTCTTCCTTTGATTAAAGCAAATGAAATAGGATTTTGTATATCTGAATAATTTACTTAAAGAGAAAACATGAAATTTAGATGACCTTGAAGTCACTTTTTTACTTCCATTGTGGTACCATTGCACTTGATTACTGGAGGATGATTTTTGAACATAACGATTACAAAAAGGTGCAAGGCTACTAAATTAACAAGGCTTTAGTGTTACTGTTTGATTATTAAAAACACTTTAATGAGATTTGGTTATACATAAGCATTTGATTATATGCATTTGGTTATACATAAGAGATAAAAATGAAATTAAATGCATCCTATATTTTCGGAAAACCAACTGTTCATGGTTGGCTACTTTCTAATAAAAGTAAAAACTGTTGTTTTGGATTTTCTTCGTTCTTTTTCTTCTATAATTTTATACCATTATTATACTTTATATTTCTTCTATACCATTATTAGACTTTATATTTCTTCTACACCATTATTATATAATTACTATTTCTGTTATACTATTAATATACTTCTCGTTATTTTTCCTAGTAAAGCAATAGTTCATAAAACATAAAAGTATTTTTAATAATGAAATATGTGTATGGCTGACTCTTATTTTTGATTTTTATTAATTTTTGGCTATCCATATTTTTATTAAAGGTGTATGATTTCTTAAAATCTTAAAATTTGTTGGATAGCATTTCCTGGATAAAAATAGTAATTTTTTTCTTTAGAATTCCTGAAATATATATTTCAAAATAATTAATATTTTTTTTAGTGGCAGAATGACATAAGATTTAGAATTATATATCTTACTTACATTTCCATAAATATATTTTGATGCCACTCTATCTGCTTATTCTTGCTTTTTTTCTAAATAATATTAGATTTTGAAATCAATGAAAATGTGGATTGATTCTAAATATAATTTTAAAAGCCGTTGTAAATTCATAAATTTTAATCCACTAACATTTTCCTAAATTCCATAAAATCTCAAATCATTTATGAAAATTTATATTAACTATTTTATACAATTATAATGATTTATTAAAGTTATAATATATTTTATATTTTGAAACTTCTAAATTACAGTTAATATGTCTATGTTTCCGAATACATCAAACATTTTCATAATTTTTCTGCATTTTTCTTTGTCCTCTTATCCAGTAGTATTTTCATTTTAAAACAAGAAAGAAACGCTTTCCTTTTAAAAGCGAACTTTAAAGGGTTCTCCGTTTTCAGTACAAAAAGTGTTTTCTTCGAGAAATTTTCTTCCAAGCAGAAAGCTCAACAGTTGGTAAGACTTTAACGACGAAACAAATCCAATTCCGTAAAGCTCTTTTTGCAGCTTTTTTCTCTAAGAATTTAAGATTTGAAAGGCGCCTTCTTCTCCCTCCCCCCCCCCCCCCAAAAGCCGTGTTTCTTCTAAATTGGGTTTACTTTTGAAAACTAAACTGTTGGAAATTTATTTGCTCGTTTATGAAAATGAAATTTCCCCCTTCAGGGTTCTTTAAAATTACTTAATGCAAAGAAGTTGGGGTTCTTTTTCTGAAAAGTGAAATATCACAACCTCTTTAAAATCCTAAGCTGATTCTTTTATAAATATTTTTTCATGTGTGCAGTTCCTAAAGTAATAACATAATATGTGATTTTAAGGTATATTAAAAAAAAATCGAATTCATTGTTGGAATTTTTATAATCAAACGCTAAGTTTATTGAGCGTTTTTTTTGAAATATTGCTTTATAATAGAAAGAAATGGGCACTAAGGCATTTTGAAAGCGTTTTTTATTATCTTTTTTTTTCAGTTTAGTATTCAGAAGTTTAATTTAGACGAAGAAGAATGTAATTGTGTTTCTTAATCTTATCACGGATCAGAAACTTTCTTATTCTTTCATATACGACTCCCATTTTTTTAATTCATAGTTATCCTCAGTAGTTTCTCTCATACTAGTTTATTCCCTCATAGTTATCCTTCATTGTTTTCCATAGTTTCCCTCATATGAGAGTACTCACTCATCTTTATCCTTCATTGTTTTCCATAGTTTCCCTGAAATGAGTTCATTCCCTCAAAGTTATACTTCATCATTTTCCATAATTTCACTTATAGTTATCCGTCATAGTTTTCTATAGTTTCCCTCAAATGAATTCATTCCCTGATAGTTGTTCTCCACATTTTCGCTCATATGAGTTCATCCTCTCAAAATCATTTTTTTTAAATGGTATATGTGAGGTAAAATTTTTCCAAACAAAGTATTGACAGTATTTTTTGTAATTATCATTTATTAATCTCTTAAATGTAAAACGAAGGAATTCTTCAATTAATGTGTTAACAATCCGATATTATATGTGTTAAATATGTTTGAAACATTGCCAATATTTAGGAAAAATTCATGTCAAATTAATGTAATTAAAAAAATATTTTTTTTAAATTTTGAAATAGTATAAAATTTATTTTTGTGTAATAAAGAAAATTTTGGAAGTTAAGACGAAAAACGATAGCTTTTAGTTTCAACTAATTATCCTGAATAAATTTTCTATTCTAATCCTGAAAGTTATGTATCTGCAAAATTTGGTAGTTGTAGGTCAAGTGGTCTGATCTGAATGTCAACTGTCTAATCAAGACTGTCAGGTGTCTGA
>JAPMOR010089156.1:281663-312817 GCA_026543865.1 Argiope aurantia | reverse complement strand
AAACAGGTATTTTTATCATCAGTATTCCCTACAATAAAAATTTAATTTTGTCAAACTTATAAATTTGTGGAACATTTAAGCCACTGAAAGGTCAAACAATATGAAAGAGAATTAAAAAAATTTAAATTCTGTATATATGAGCTATTTTTATGAATCCCAGAGACATTCCTTCCAAATCTAAAGGAAACCTAATTAAGCATTCTGTACACAGAGAAACATGATTTCGCTTCTCTCGGTAAAAAACAACAACAACAACCCATCAACATCATAATAAAATTAGCTGACATTATTTTTTGAAAGCTTGTCTGATATAGATTTTATTTCCAAAAATGCATGTTGACATGAGTAATTTAATTCTTCTGTGGACAATGTCTTGTCATCAACAAAATAAAAGATCAAATGTTAATTCTATTAAATATGAAATCTTTTTCTTGGTTTAGTAGTTCCTATTAATTATACTTACATTCTCTTTTTCGATATTAAAATAATTAATTGTATTTTAATATATTGTTGTAATAAAATGCTTTTCAGCAACTCTTATTTTTTTATTCATTATTTGTTAAAACTTTTCGGCATTAAATTTATTTGTGATATTTCTGAAAATTTGAAAAGAAAGGCAAATTTTTGAAATATTTCTTTTTATCCTTGTCTCATAATAATCAAACTTTATTTATGACTTAAAAAATAATTATTTCTTTATAATTCAAAAAATGCATACTTA
This sequence comes from Argiope aurantia, assembly GCA_026543865.1. Classification (NCBI taxonomy): domain Eukaryota; kingdom Metazoa; phylum Arthropoda; class Arachnida; order Araneae; family Araneidae; genus Argiope; species Argiope aurantia. The sequence continues at coordinate 312,096 of JAPMOR010089156.1, read as the reverse complement.
TTTTAGTAGAAACACACAGTAATATGAAAAACAAAATCCTAGAAAAATTGTTATATGTCTCTTTAAATAACTTTTTTATTATAATTTAAAATATTTTTTTTCTATGTTAAGCTAAATATGACACAATATATTTTATATATAAAATCATAAAAAGACCTTTGAATATAAACTTTATTTTTATCCTTATAATAATTTATATTATAGTTAGTTAGAATAGCTATCTTTTTATAAATGTTATAATTTTGTTTCTGTAAAAATACATTCTTTATTTTTAAAAATGACATGAAGCACATTTTTGAATTCGGATGTTTTGAATCAATATTTATTTTACTAAACTCTGAAAAGCCACTAGAATGCATTTTTAAATATGCATATGATAGTTTTATACATTTGCATTGCAGTTATTAAAATTATATGCATTTTTTTGTATGAACTTTATTATAGTTAATGTTTCTGTTATTTGAAATACGTCAATCCGGTTTATAATTCTGTTCTATATATTTTTTTCTTTTTTGGTCTTATTTTCTTTCAAGTAAAGAAAGAAATATTTCATTTTTAAATTGAGTAAGAATTGGTTTCCATTTTTCATTAAAAAGTATGTTTTCTTCAAGAAATTTTCGTCCAAGAGAAACGCTCATTAAGTGGTAAAATTTTAAGTTCGAAATGAATCCAATTCTGAAAAGCCTTTTGTTGAGATTTTCTTCCATTTAAGATTATAGGATCTGAAAAACGAATTTTTTAAAAGATAAATATCCTAAAATATTCATGTAGTGCTTCTTAACTGGGCTTAATTTTGAAAATTAAGCTTATTTAAAACTAATTACCAATTTATGAAAAAATATTTAATATAACTTTAAATTTCCTAAAAGAAAAACTGAGATTCTGATACAAAAATAAATTTTAACAATTTTTGTTAATCCATATAATGACTTTTTTATAAATAGATTTTATCACTCATAATGGCTTAAATAATAGCTTAAAATGTGATCAATATCAATATCTATATCTATATATATATGATATAAGATATTTTAGAAGAAACTTTAAAAACCCTTTTTGTTCCATCTTGGAAAAATTCGCTTTAGAAGAATTCAATTTCTCAACCTGTTGAAGGAATTTGAAGAAATTGAATATTTTCTATTATTTTACGCAGTCTTCCTATTCTTATTCCTGTGAACTAAAGTATATCTTTTTGAATACAAGTATAGCTTTTTTTTTCATAAAAATATATGTGAGTTGGAGTTTTGTATATTTAATGTTTTCTTATATAATTTATAATTTTAATATATTAAAGAATTAATTAAATTTTTTACATTGTTTATTATGTATGTTTTATTCGAGTATATTCATTGCTAAAACTTTTATATGCATTCTTTTATATACATCTTCAAATTTCATTTTATTTTCAATAATATCACGATCTAAGATTCGGCATCTGTTTATAATTAGTTTCAGATCATATTACTAGTAAGGTATGCAGCGTGCACGTGTCTAATTCAAAATGATATTTTTCCAGTGGCTTTAAAATTTAGGCTTGTTTTTTAAGCTAAATTATCAGCTTAATTTCTGGCCAAGGTAAAAAATCATGCATTTTTCTTTTTCATCATTTTACTATATTAGGAAACTGAGTGTTGTCTATAAAATATTTATATTAAAATGATGAAAAAATATTTTCTTTACAGAATGAAAAAATCGGATAATTTCGTGTTCTAGTAAAAGCATTGTATACTGAAAATTCACTGCCCCTAAAAAAATATTTCTCTGATTATTATAATTATTTTAAATTAGTTAAAATACATTAAGTATAAATAATTTACGTAAATTAATTAGAATGCATATTTACTAGACGTTGGAATCCAGAATTTTAACTATCAAAAATTCGAAGAAAGAAATGTATAAATGTTTTTTTTTATTCTTTATTTTTAAGATTTTTACTTTGTTTTAGTGGTATTACTTTTTGTCTCCGTAAATATATTCCTTTTCTTTGCTAAATAAATACACGACATTTTATTTCTCATTTTTTTCCGATTATCTTATTGTATCTGTCAACCTACGGTGACAAATTGCTTCTGTGTAGAATTAGTCTTATAGTACGTAAGAATTTTATAGATTTTTTGATGGAAGCTAAATGAGTGCCATAACATACATCTCTGGTTTTGGTGATTATAGAGAATACAAAAATTATAGCAATATCATGGTTAAGAACTGATCCTTCTAAAAACCTTTTGAGCCTTGTATGGGAATTATAAGAATACAAGACAGCTGAAATGATACAGTAGCGTGAATTCTTTTTCTAAAGTGTTGCGCAAAGAGACCCGTATCTGTTTTTTTAAAATTAAACTTGCTGCTATTTAATATTTTATTTGCTATTTGCCACAGTGTTGCTGATTTCTGCAAGTTTTGTCTTTGTAAATGTGCTGGTTGTGTTTTCCTACATTTGTTTTGAATTTTCATTTAAACATTTTAAGGATAAGGCATTTGATGGATTTGTTTCATAAGAGATAATAGCTAAAGTATTTTCCGAAATTATTGTGTTCGTTATAATTATCACCATATATTCACTTGATGGTTTAACATAACTCTCAATAGACAACATCTTGCAATACCGAATCACAATACTCTAAAATGAAAGTATGAGGCTATTGTAAAATTATTTTAAAAATTATTTTTAAAAAATCTGAAAAAGGATGTTTTAACGCAAAAATATCTATCATTGGAGACTTATAGATTTAAAGATAGAAATGTCATAAAAATATGCTTAGTTATAGGGATTGTACTAAATTTTAAATAAAAAAATATTTTTAAATCTATTTTCTAACTGATGCATTTGATGTTTATGGATTTATTGTAAGCTAATTGTCTTAGTTGATCAGCTAGTTCGACGGAAATACTGGTTATATTTAATTTCAAATAAGCTATTTAAATATAAATTCAAGCCCATGATTTCTCCAAAATTGTCAGACATTAAATATTTGTGATTTTAACAGTCTTACATACGTTTTTTTTAATTGTTTACACGAATTTTTCTAATTATTTTTCATTCTAACTGCTAATTTCTTTCTAATGACCAATTTCATGACATTATATAGTTTTAAAAACTTAAAAGTCCGGTTCGTCCATCTTCTGAATTTTGTGGTGATGTAATGTCACTGTTTTATTCGTCTAATAAATTTTAAAGATTTCATTGAAATCCTTTTTTTCTCTCTTTTTTATAGCATTTAACGATTGAAGTAATTAAAACTACATTATGGAAAAACAAATTTACTTATTTGATGAAATAATTAAAACGATTAGAATATTAAAGTCGTAGTGTAATTTATTGTTGGAAATTTGGAGAAAAAATATATAAAAATTACAAAAGTCAGGACAATTTACAAGATATTTAAATGGCATCATTAAAAAGTCAATTTTTTATATTTTCAAATGGTGTAAAATTTAATTTTTTGTAATTACATTTTTAGGAATTATCGTTAAATATGCTACAGTACAACTAAACTTTTAATCAATTAAAATTCTAATTAAAATTTCAATAAAAAAGATTCCTCAGTGGTGCTTATTTTGACCCTTTGAAGTATATGTGTACCATATTTCAAAATTACGGTCTGGTTTGTAGAACGCCAACACACACACACACACACACACACACACACACACACACACACACACACACACACTTCAGATTTATTAATATCGGAGATAGAAATTAAAAGAAAAAAAAATGTTGTTCATAAAATTTGTGTAGATTTTATCAATTTATGAAGCAAGAATTTCTCCAGTAAATTCCATATTAATTCATATTTAATTAAAATGGTATTAATTAAATATTAATAAATTTCATTTCTAAGTTTAACAAAATTATACAATTACATGGTAAGGATGATTTTTTTATCATGCATTATTGTATATAATATTGGTTCTACTAGATATGATAAAAAGAAAAGAAACATTTTTTGGCTAAAAGAATTTATGTTATGAATTACTTATAACCATATTCAAGTTAAACAAAGAATGGAAAAATCTGATGATATTAATGTTGATAATTGCTTTATAAATCTCAAAATTCAGGAGATACCAAAACTTTACTCCGTTTACTTTAATGGTTTTGAGAAATTTAATGATTAAAAGTAAGCTTAAACATGCAGTTTTCCGAAAACAATTATTTCTGCATTAATTTTTGTGAGACTTCGTACATATGTAATCATGCATTTCATTTCTAGAATCATTTATATAAAAAAAGCGATAATTATTAACTAATGCTCAAAATGGAAGCAACTCATTAAAAGACTTCTCTATTGTAAGTAAACAAAACAAAGCCAGAGTGTTCATCAAAAATGCAAAATTTAGCGATAATTTAAGCTTTATTCAGAATCCAACTAAGCTTTATTCTTAATCCAATTTAAAATCTCTCAAAGCTGTAATATATTTTTGAGGAATTTTATGAGATGGAGCGTTTTGATTAGTAAGAATTGAATTAAAAAAATCTAATTAATATTTATGTAACTTAAAATATTAATTTATGGGATTTTAAGAATTTATATGTATTTTCTAATAAAATAATTTCACTAAAACTTTTGAAAATGTTAGTTAATTTTTATTTAAATGGTTGATTATTAAGCTTAACAAACGCTTTTAAGATTGTACATTTTTCAGAAATTTCGTTTGCATATTTGAAATATTATCAGAAATATTATAAGAAAAATGAATATTATCTCCTTTATAAATTATAAAATTTAAGTTCCTTTAAGTTAACTTTAAAAATAAAGAATTATAAGAGCCATAAGACTGAAAATAAGAAAAAAAGTTGTGAAAGAATTGTATAAAATGTCGCAATGTTTCAATTGAAAGTTATAAAATTGTGTATGGAATCAATTGATAATATTCTCTGTTGTTTTAAAAATAACCATGCAAAAAATAAAATAGAAAAAAAAAGGTTTTAATGGCATTTATATAAATTGATGAGTGTAGATATTTGAAGCATTATATGTAATTTTTAAAACAAACAATATATATTACCAAATCAGATAACTTTTCGGCTTCAGCAGCTAACTGGTTCCCCGAGAACATTTGTTGTGTTTAATTTATGTTAAATCTTTTATACATAATGTAATATTTATGATTCCTTCAAAAATATATCTTTAAAGCTCAAGATAGTTTTAGAGAATAGGACCCTGCTAGTTTAATAGCCTTTCATCATTTAGTTTATTGAGGACATGAAATTTCTTAATGATATCAAGTTTCATGTCTCCATAACTCCGTTCAAAACATTGAATTTACTAACTGCATGTCATTTTTCGAAGCATTGTTGTTACACATTTTATTGGTCTTGAGTAAATAAATTTCCTTCTTTGGATAATAAAAGAAAATTATAAGGTTCCACATATCATGAAACAGCGAAAACTGTTTAAATTATATTGAAAAAATGAAGTCGATGGATAATAGGAAAAAACACCGCGAAAATAATCCAAATTATAAAGGAAATAAGTAGCTCGGCCTGTTTGGGAATTTAAAAAGTAATTTTTTTAAACTTTGAAACATTGGGAAATCTATTTTTGTGCAGTATTTTTCTTAAAGTTATTGAAAAAAAACTCCAATATCACAATTTATTTTTAAATAATTAATATTTTAAATGACATTTTAAAGAAATCGCTCCAAATCTAGAATTCCTATATTACAAATGTATATATCTAACAATTTTGTTTGCTCTAAGATAAAGGGAATTGTCTCTATGGTGATAACACTTTATCTTTTATTATTAAAAGAGTAGGTTATTTTATTTCTTATTTCAAATTTCATTTTTCATCTCATTGTAGCCACACATTTTATTCATCCTGCTCAAATAAATTTTCTTCTATTAAAAATGTTTAGATTTCATAAACAATGAAAACTGTCTAAATTCTATTGAAAAAATGAAATGTGTTACTGGGTAATATGCAAAAAAGTCTTAAAAAGTCTTAAAATTATTAGAAAAATAAATAGCACGATATGTTAATGAAATGGAAAAATAATTTTTTAAACAATGAAACAGGAAGAGATTTATCATTATGCAGTAAATTTTATCGAAAATTATAAATAAAAAAATAGCATGGCATACTAATGAAATGAAATGGTAATTTTTTAAACTTTGAAATAATGTGAAATTTATCTTTGTAAAATAATTTTTCGGAAAGTATCGAAAACTCCAAAATCTCAATTTATTTTTAATTAATGAATATTTAAAGTAAAATTTCAAAAAAATCTCTACAAAGCTTGCATTCCTACATTACAAATGTATATATCTACCGATTTTGATTGCTATAAGTTAAATGATCTCGCCTCTAATATGATAACACATTATCGCTTATTATTAGTAGAGTAGATCATTTTATTTCAAATGGGCTTTCTTCTACAATGATAAACTTTGAAATTTATTATTAGTAGAGTAGATCATTTTGTTTCAAATGAGCTTTCTTCTACAATGATAAACTTTGTCATTTATTATTAGTAGAGTAGATCATTTTATTTCAAATGGTCTTGCCTCTACAATGCTAAGTGTTACAATTTATTATTAGCTGAGAAGATCATTTTATTTCAAATGGTCTTGCCTCTACAATACTAAATGTTAAAATTTATTATTAGTTGAGTAGGTCATTTGGTTTCAATTGGTCTTGCCTCCACAATGATAAACATTATCATTTATTATTAGTAGAATAGATAATTTTATTTCATGTACCAAACAATTTTTTATGTTTGACCAATGAATCATCAACTAGTCTTTAATTCGTAAGTTCATTGGCATCAAAGCAATATTGACAGTATGCATGAACTCTCCACCATTTCATATTTCTGTACAGCCAAAGTAAAGCCAAATAATGCGTCGATCCCTGTCTCCGTAACATAGAGTGTTTTTTTCTCATATGCGAAAAGCAGACCATTAAATCACGCAACAAACCTTTCAGTATTCTGACTGAAAAATATTCAAAGAAAAATACTCAGATTTTAACCCAAAATTTAACCAGCTATACAAAGAATAACTCTAACATAAACAAATTGTTAAATATTCGGTGGTGGAGACGAAACACAATGGACTTCAATGATGTTTTACATATACTTCACCTTGCAACTTTACTTTTGATGCTAATGCGAAGAGAGCGCAAATTTGAAAGTGCAAGTCTTTATATAGCGGTAAGAATTTTTATGAGCTTTCGCAGGCATTCTCTCATTTCATTCTTGGAATTTTACACGTTTCTTTTTCGTCTTCCAGGCTGTCTCTGGGCAAATTTCTTTACGCATTTTTGAAGAAAAAGGGATTTATATGTTTCTGTGGATTCAGAGATGGGTTTTTCGTTCTGATAGTAAACTAAGTGTCACATCAGACATTTTCTGCCTTTGGTTACAGGAAAAATAATTTTAGTTTTCTTATCGTTTTCTTTGGCTTTGCAAGTGTGATTTTTTTCCAGATTTCTATTGATTTCTTCTTTTTCGGATGTTATAGGCTTTCTTAAAATGGTTAATAAAGTTAAATTCTGAGAGGAGGTTAATATATTTTGATATCTGTTACGAGAGTTGTAGTAAAATTTTATGAGATGAGATTTATTAACTGGAAATCGAATTGTGGATTTTTAATGGAATTTGATGTTTTCTTATGAATTAACTGTTTCTTAATTTACTTTGTAAAATAAATCTATATCTTTTTAAACCTATTTCCATCAGATGCAATTACTAATTTTTAAATGATTGTTTCTAAATGGCCTGATAATGAATGTTTCAATGCAAAGGTAAATAATTTTAAGATGCCGCTACTTTGAGTTTCTTTTACATTCATATAATTATAATAAATATTTGCAATATAATGTAAACTATACAATATTTTTCCTCATTTTTTTATAGAATTTTCTAAAATTTGTGAGTCTTCTTATATATAGAATTTAATACAAATTAAAATCTTAATTGTTTTTTGCAATTTTTTATGCATCTATTTCTAATTTCCTTTCTTAATTTACTTTTTTGTTGTAATTCTATATCTTTTTAAATATATTTCCATCAGATGCAATTCCTAATTTTTAAATCATTGTTTGATAGTGCCCATTTCAATGCAAAAGTAAATAATTTTAAACTGCCAATACTTTGAATTTCTTTTACATTTACATATTTGTGACAAATGTTTGTAATATAATGGAATTATATAATTTTTTTCTCATAATTTTTACAGATTTTTCTTTGATTTTTCCCCGAGTCTCTTTATAAATTAAAATTAATATAAACTAAAATCTCAACTCGTCTTTGCAATTTTTTATGCATCTTTTAAAAATTTACCGTAGGTCAATATTTTTTTATTCAAAAATATTTACTATAGAAAAATTTTGTATAATATTTATTTTTCATCAATACATGGAATCAATTAAGCTGTTTTATCTTATTGATAATCCCTTTCAAAAATTGTTAAGCACATAGATTGATATATTATTATAATAATATAATGTTTCAGCTTTTATGAAATATCTATTTTTAAATACATCGAAATCCTTAGTCAAATTTTTTAATTGCTTCATTCATGGTAATTTTAATATTTAATAAAATGTCATTATTATTATTAGAAAATTATTTTTCAAAAAATATGTTTGGTTTCACAAAAATTATTTCTGTTATTCTGTTATTCACCAAAATTATTTATTGCCTTTCCGAATTTCCTTTTTAATTTAACAGGAGCTAACGGAAAATCAGATGTACACTTAGTACAACGAATAGAATTTTGTAAGGCTTCTATATTAATATGAATGATATGTCTATCAAAATTTTAAGCACCGAAATAATTTGCTGAGTATACTATTAAGGGACCAAGTTACATAAAATATTTAATTGACAATTTTAGTGAGAATAATACTAGCAAAATCAACTAATTTCGAAAGATGATAGTAAATAATATATATATTTATAAAATATGCAAAATAAGATTACAAAATGATCTAATATAATTATAAATAAATGATCTAATATCACTGTATCATAAATAAAATAATAATTTTAAAATCTATACTTATAATAAAGCTCAATGTGTGTGTGTGTGTGTGTTGGCGCTCTACAGACCAGACCATTCAACCTACAGCTACCAAATTTGGCACGTGTATACGTTGGAGGCCGGGAATGTGCACCTGGGGGTTATTTTTTCGAATTTTTAACTAGAATTTTATTTATTCAAAAATTAAGCGAAATTTTGACGTGTTTCTGCTATAACTGCCGAAAATATTACCGCACAAAAAAGATTTTTACATGAAGTTAAAGATCAAAAATTTATCTTTTAAATGATACTAATGTTTTAATCTTAAAATTAAATTTCTATTTTTAATGAATTTTTAAATAAATATTTTAACTATGTTTTTCAATAATTTTTTTCGTCAAAAATAAAAATGAGGATTAAGCACGTTTCGCATTCATGAGAAAAAAATAGCTTTTTTCAAAGTGTTGCCATCACATTGATTAAAGCTCTAACTGAAAATAAATTAAATCTTTTTGGAAATGAAATCTGCAAAAATATAATTTTCGGCAAGTGTCTGTAGGAAATGAAACAAATATGAAATATTATTTTTTCTAAAAAATAAATTCAAGAAAAATTATTTTATGATCTTTTACACTCTCTATACAGGGTGTTTATTCAATCCCGGATCCATTTTGATATTTAATGACTCATAAAATAATGAAGATGTAAACAAACTTATGGCATTTATTGATGGAATAACTCATATATTTTTCCTTTTCAGGTTTGAATATTTTTACTTTTGTAAATATCGTCTGCGGGTGTTTTTAATTTCAGATAATTTCATTTTCCAGTCTAAATATCTGTACTTTTCTAAATATCGTCTGCTTATTAATTGCATTTTTCTCTCTTTTTATTTTTGGCAACTATTGCAATGTTATGTTTACTTTTGATTTGTTTGTTCTATGTAGTACTTTTGTATGTGATGTTTTATTCGATCGGATATTAAGGAGAATGCATACACCACAAGAGAAAGCACAGATTTTATGGTGGCCATAGAGTTAATTTCCAATCAACTAAATCACTGACTTTTAAGAGTTAATTTCAAATCTGACTGATTTATGAAGATTTGAATGTCACTATTAAAAAAAAAAGGATAATTTTAGATTTTTCATCGATCGTTTCAAAGAAAATACGCCAATAAGCGCGCAGGTTTCTCAAGATTAATTGGCCTAAGATTATGAAAATGGGGAGTTTTTCTAACTTTTTAAGATTTAAAACTTCATAAATAAGTCTTAGTTGATCGTGGAAAATAGAAACATTCATTCATTTATTTAAAATTTGGTGTGTCCAGAATATTTATCAGAATATGATACCTTACTGCATTAAATTTAGACTTCATAATTTTTGAAATATATTTATAAGCAGGAACAAAATATTATTATTGATTTCATTTCAATCCTTTTGAAAGCAAAACTAAAAACTGAATTTTATGCTGAATCTGAGAAGTTTTTGTTGAATTATTGTTTGAGATATTACATAAACTATGAAAAATATTTTGTAGTTAACATAAGACTTAAATACCGAGCAATTTTGTTTGCAATACTCATATTCAATAATAATAATAATTAATAAATAACAATAAAGATGATAAATAAAATAAAACGCTTGGTTTTATTAAAAAATATCTTAATATTAATTGCAATTTCGTCATTTACATTTTTAATTAAAGTTGAAGTTTTACCGGAAATGGCAACAAATTAGCAAAATATATATAGTAAATTGTACGAAACGATCTGAACAATATAAGTTTGGAATGACTATCAAAATTTGAAGATTAAAAATGTTTTGTTTGAGAATCCTTTAAGAGATCAGTTACTTAAAATATTTAATTGAAAATTGTAGCGAGCGGTAATACTGGCGAACCTGCTGGTCGCCAAAGGCGGCTAGTATAAAATAAAATTAAAAAAATTTAAATGTTTATAACATGTAGATATTAATTAATACTTCGTTATAATTTTGGCTTGGATGCAAGTGAAACAAATAGCATTTTATGGTTTTCATCAGTGATCTCATAAGACTTTTGAAATTTATGACCTAGAAATATATATGACTAAATTTTGAAATAGGGTACTGTTTAAAAGAATGAAATTTTTTTACAGCATAAGCAGTGCACTCAACAGGCTATATGTACCTGCATGCATCGAACATGCAGGAGGTTTAGGAAATGATGTTTTGGGGCCATTGAAAGGGAATGATTGAAAAGCACTAAGCGCCTCAGCTTAACGATAATTATTCACCAATTTTTCCAACTAAGTTTCTTCTTCAGTTCTTTACATTCATTTCTTACACACTAGATCATCCTTGGGTTTTGAATATACATGTTCAGTTTGTGTATATATTAATCTGTATATATATTAATGTACAGTTTGAAGTGATATGACATCTCTATATGAATAACTTAGTAATTTTGAATAATGTTTTTGATAAAAAGTACAACGCCAGTACTAAGAACAACCTTCAATGCACATTATTACGAGAGCATTTAAACCACAATTTAAAAAGCTTTCACTGTGCCCTTAGCCTGTATATTTAAATCAATAGCATATGACCATGAAACTAGAAGTTTGTCCCCACTACTGGGTTTCAGTAGGGATATATAATTGAAATGAAAGAATTAATTAGAAAGGCTTTTAAGAAAAAGCATTTGATAGAAATAATTTATATTTAAAAAAAATTAGTATGCTTCAAGTCTAACGATCGTAGCATTCCATAAAGTTATATAATTTATTTAATAACTTGCAGGTAAATTATAGCATATTAACATTTTAGCGTGCACTATATGACACTTCATAATTGTTGATTTTTATACGGTTTTTGGCCCAGGTACAATTAAAAAACAAATCATTATGCGCTTTTTGGTCAGTGTACGATTTAAAAATTGTACCATTATGTAATTTTCGTATGTTTTCTGCCAAAATATATTTAGAAACCGATTTTTCTCATCCAATGTGTTGCGACCTTGCCTTGACGGTCGGTGGTCTTATCATATTGTCACTGTCAGTGCTTGCCTTCTTGCTAACAGAGCCAGAATTGTAGAATTACTTAAAAGAGTAATTTGTTACGTCAAAAAAAACCAGTTATGTACATTGAATAGTACATTTGGTTTAATGTGCAACTCATGCCAAAGCCTTTGTATATCGATTCAAAATGTCACTTTTAGCCAATGCATTTCCGCTATGAAGCTTACAGTGCTATCTGTTGCTTCTATTTGGAACTTTTTCTCAGGCCATTGCATTTCCCCTTCTGCAAGTATCTTCTGTTCAGATTTGAAATAATTCTGCGTTTCTTTGCAGTATTCTGAAAGTGGGACTTTATAATCACCCTGCATATCGAAATAATTTTTTTTATTCATGTTTAGTAGAGATAATTCATGTAATTCGTTTCTTGTTATTTTGAACAAAAAGTATAATCAATTTTATTTCTCCGTATTTATATATCTACTAGCCTCCTTTGGCGACCAGATGGTTCGCCAATCTGAATGTTCGTTTAAATTTTAATAATTAAATATTTTACGCAATTCCTACTTTAATAGATTCTTCATCAAAATATTTTAAAACTTCAAATTTTGATAGTCATATAATTTACTCATAATATTATAAAAGCCTTAAATCATAATTTAATATGTATCTCTCTAATTTTCTGTTAGCTCCCGTAGAATTTATGCTTTAAATTAAAGTGGAAAGAGTTAATCTGCAATTAATATAATAATATTTTTTACTGAAAAAAAAGCATTTTTTTTATAATATGATTACTGATGACAGAGTCACTGAGCGTTTAAACTTTTTGGGCACTAAAGAATATCTTTTTTAATTTATGTAATATCTCAAGAATTTCTCAACAAAATTTTCTCAGAGTCATCATGAACAGATCGATTAATTAACAATGTTTAATTTTAAATGCATCATACACTAAGAAAATAAAATAAATCGTTTAAAATAATCGGTCGAAAACAGGTTTAAAAAAACTACTTAAAAAACGATGTACTTAAAACTATAAGCATATACAAAAAGTATATAACTAACATAAATACAATTTAATTACAAAAGCATGCAACTAACCTAAAAATAATTTAAATCAAGTCCGCAATCAGTCACAACAATCAGAACATAATGCGCATGCGTGAATTTTCACCGCCAGTTACGGAACCGCAAATGCGTGAATTTTTCTACGCCAGTTGGGGTAACGCTATGCAGGTTAGACATTTTTAATTTCCTTTATTCTGTGTTATTTTAATTCAAAAGTACTTCAGAATGAATCTGAAAGATCAATTCATTAACAATGTTTAATTTTAAATGCATAAAACATTCAGAAAATAAACAGAATCCTTGGAAATAATCGGCCGAAAAATATTAACCCTAGCCTCATTACTGCTGGAAAAAAGACTGAAGCCTTACTTATTTGGTGGTGGGGAAAATGGAAGATTTTTTTGGAGGGAAAGTTACATTTTAATTAATAATTAAAATTTAAATTTAAAATTAAAATAAAAGGGACCCCAGGTGCACATTCCTGACCTCCAAGGTATACATGTACCAAATTTGGTAGCTGTAAGTCAAATGACTTGGCCTGTAGAGCGCCAACACACACACACACATTGAGCTTTATTTATAAGTATAGATTTAAGAGAGAGAAAAAATAGCATAATTTTCTTTGACTAAATTTATGCTAATAATATAAGCTAAACAAGTACTTTTGAAGTAATAATTTGATACCCATATTTATGTTTTCAAATCTTAATTATATTAATTTACTAATTGGTGAATAAAATTAATTACAAATGAAAATTCTGAGAATCATCATCTACATAAAATAATTTAATTAGCAACCTTTGAAGAATATCGACGAATATAGTTTTTTAAACTGTTTATTTTCATTTATTAATGGAAGTTTATCGTGATATTTAATGCTAATTCTATTTTTTTATCATTTTGTGCTTCACTTATTAACTGGTTTGAATTAATTTTTAAGTGTATCCATTGTGCCACACTCGTGTAACTGTCAGGTATATTGTCGAAAAAAACATGATACTGTTTATAGTTCCCAAGTATTGGTTCAGTATATTCAAAAATCTGAAAATGTCTTTTAGATATATGACTGTTGGCGTCCTGGCCTAGGGGTTGCGCGTCTTCCTCGTGATCTGGGCGTCCTGGGTTCGAATCCCGGCTTGGGCATGATTGTTCTATCTGTGAGATGTGTGAATGTGCCCTCCTGTAAAAAGGGGTTGTTCAACCGAATGAGTGATGCGTGATCAAGCCGTACTCTTGGACCAAGATGGATCAACGATAAAAACCAGAGGCGCTCCCCCTAAGGCTTAGTTCGGCTGTCTTCGAACAGCGGGCTTGTCCGTGGCAAGTGCCATATGAAACAACAGCAACAGATTTATGACAGGTGAGTTTTTTTCTTTCTGGATCAGCCTATTGATTATCTTGGTCCAGGAGCAATAAAGTGAAAAAAAAACTTTGAAAACACTCTCAGAAATTTCTCTTACACCTTCATTTCCTTTTCAAACAAATCTGGTCTTTTGGTCTTCAAGGATCAACTCTAAACAACGTCTGTAAAAGAAATAAACATAATTTCCCCAATAGTAGAATGATTATCTAATGAATAACAACACCATTACATGAATTTTCGACATGAGATTTAGATCGATAATTTAGACTTTAAGTAATTGAAGATAAACAATAGCTAATAAAAGTGTACAAATTATGAGAAAGTAAAGAAAACACTTTTGCATTTTTTATTCGTTAGATAAGACATATTACTGTTTACAATGCTGTTATCTGTATAGAACATTTTTAAAAGTATTTTTTAGATATAATAACACTTATTTGTAGTAAGAATGAAAGTTTAAAATATAAAAATTACATACCAAAAGGAAATTATCCTGCTTCTTAGAACAGATTTCTATTCCTCCATTTCTTACGAACTCATTATCGAACATCGCATATTTGATCATAATTTTTCATGTCCTTCATCGAAAGATCACGCTGGCTCTTTCCTAATGCGAGGACATAACTAAATCCTCAAAAGAACCATCTCTCCTTTCTATATTGCATTTAACTCACGAGATACGTGCGTCCATTTAATAGAAGCATCTATGTATTTCAAACACGCGCTCCCAATTTCTGGAGAGAGAGTGAAGCAATATCCCAGAATTGACGCACTTTTGGAACATTTTAGATGGATTTTATTTCTTTTCATTTTTTTGCTAGATATTTTATATCTTTTATAAATAGAACTGTTTGTGAGAGCACGATTTTGATTCGATGTTTCATTCCGTTTTGTCCGTTTTATGGTTTTCTCTTTCTAAATGTGTGTAACCGCTGATTTTTCTGGATTAAATGAATTGATCGAAACTGAGTAATTTCAAACCTGCTGCCGTGGATTGAAAATAATATGTGAAGACTTTTGAGGAAAAGTTTTAAGCGTTGAGAGTTTTACATTGAATAATATTATACAATATCATGAAATATTTAATAAATCTATTTTTATAAACAATGGGACAAAGGTTTATGTTAAGATGTTGAAGCTAATTGAGTTTTTTATAAAGAATGTCGAGGAATAGAATGTTGGTATAACAGTAATCAAAAACATCTGTAAACCTTAAAAATTAGTAAAAATTGTAAATATGTAAAATAATCATTGTTCATTTTAGTTTAGATACATTAATGTCCAATTTAGAAACAACTCTAGGGCGATTTGAAAAAGAATTTTGTAATTTTAAAGTATGTGCAATAATTGCACGTCTGATAAATAAAAAAACAAGCTATCCTAATACTTTTGGCAAGTAAATTATGCCATTGATTAGAATAAAAAATTGAAGAATTAAATTAATTTTTCATTTGTTCCGTAATTTGTATTATTATGCACATTGCAAGATATTCTCCATACACATACATTTCGCTCGCATCATAATTCCGTTCCATAAACATAAACTACACATTTACTTGTATTCCATAGAAGTAAATATGTAGTATTCCAAATAAGTAAATATTATATAAATATTACACATTTTCTTGTATAGTATTCCACTCTTGATTTCGTTTGAATTAGAGATTTAAATTGCACATAGTTTTTTTTCCATTCCAAAAAGAAGCAAAATAAAATCATCAATGAGTCATTAATGTTTTCCTTAAATAAGATTTTTCTAAAAAAAATTCTAACCAGTATATTTAAATTTGGAAGTTAATAAATTAAAATTAAAAAGAGAAATATAATATTTTTGAAACGAAATATCGTTATCAAGATTGATTTGTCTATTATTGTCGATGTAAACTTTAAAGGAATTTTATCAATTATTTGATGAAGTATAAAGAGAGTCTGTAAACTAATAGTTTCTTATTTATTTTATATGCATCTACTTAAATATTTTTCTAGAATTCATAAGAAAATAATAACCAATACCATTTATGCGTTATAAAAAGATGATTTTTACAAATATTACGTATTATAAAACGACGTATTTTTACGAATCTTACGAATGTTATAAAAATGTTGGGAATGTTACGTTTTGTCAAAATATGAGTATCCGAAAACTGGATATTTGTCCTATTAATAATGAAAAATCCTGCCATATAGAATTATCACATACTGATATTCTTAATGACCTGCTAATAATGTATGAATGTATAGATACTTTCAAAATCACATATTCAATCTCCTTAAGTATAATACCAACAACAACAAAAATTGTCTTGCAAAATCTTCCAATCTACCTGAAACATATTTTATACAGGAATCTGGAAAAATCTTTTGATTTCAGTGCGTCTTTTATAAAATAAAAATGTGATGCATCTTTCCTAGGAATCTTGGAACAGCTAAAATAATAAAAATTTCGGTAACAACCAAAGAATCCCATCCATTTCCAATAGGAAAATAAAAATTTTGATTACAATATGTGAGTTCTTTTTGTCATATATTATACAGATTTTTCTCATATTTCTTTTCCTTATTTCTTATATTTCGGTGAATGTTTGTATCCCATTCTTTACATCTAATGTTTCCATTATTTATAAGTTCTTTTGATACTGAAACGGAATTCTACATTTTTTGCATTTTCTGGAAATCTACATTTGTGTGGTTCTAAAATAAAAACAGAAATATCCACATTCTGTGCATTGAAATTCTAAAGAATTTATAGTTTTATGTTATCCGTAAAATGTATTATATAGTATTGTCTAGTGTATTGTTGAAGGATCGTTGGTGAATCCCCTGAAATGACGTGGAAAATGCGAAGTCGTATATTTTGCTTATATATATTTTTGAATAAAAATATATTTTTTTAAAATAACTATTTATTTTTTCTTTTAAAATATATATTTCAATTAAAAACATTATCAGTTAAGGGTAATAATTGGTAATTTAATGCTTAAACGATGCTTAAAATCATGGCAGTTTGGAAAAAAGGTATTATTTTATTCTTTGTTAAAACAGAGCAGCCATTAATAACGTGCTCTAATTGAAGTCATCTGTATCAAAATTAATGATTGAAAAAATAGGTATTTGTTTATTTTGGCGACACCAGGTTTAATTGGCGATATTCAGATTACGCCAAGATGGCGAATTTTCATTATACATAAGATGAAGACATTTAGTCAAGATTGCTGTATTACTGGATTTACTTGGCAATTTTCAGATGATTACTCCAAGAACGCTAAGATAATACGTTTACTTTACGATTTTCAGATTACGTGAAGATTGCCATGCTCATTATACTTAAGATGCCAAAGATAGTTGTATTCCTGGGATTACCTGGCGATTTTCCGATTACAGAAAGATTGCCTAGATAGTGGATTACTTGCAATTATACATTAAGAAGATTTGTAAACAGCCATGTGATGACTGTATGCATATTTTAGCGATATACTTATGTACTCTAAGAATACACAAGCACTAATAAAGTCATAAATCAATTTTAGAAAGCATGGAGAAATGATTTCCAGAAACATGAAAAATGAATTCCCACAGCCAACGGTAACAATGATTATGGATCTGCTGAACGGACCGAAAAGTGTTTCAAAAATTAAAATAAATGTACAGAAAAAGAATTATGCAAATTTATTATTATTGCAGGCACATAAAATGCATATAAAGAAATGAATGATACACTGTATGAAACTCATATAAATTAATCTTTTAAACATCAAAGTTAGGGTCTTCTGAACCAAGTATAATTTTTTCGATGTGCTGAAACTCTTTGTGTATACTATATCCCACCCTTCTTTTTTCAACAACCGGTTTCCTATGTTTTTGTCTGCCCCTTATATAGAATTTAATTTCATTCCGTTCATAAGTCTTAGTAATAAATGCCTTTTATGGCTGAACAGGCATGGATAATTTAGTTTAAACTTATTTAACCTTTATTACAAGTAAAACGCATGAACTAATCAAATTATATTAATATTAAATTCATATTTCCAGTCCATTATCCATAATCTCACCTCAAATAGGCCTATAACAGTTACTATCATCTTCTAGCTAAACGATATCAAATAAAATTCGGCCAATTTCTAATGGTATTTAAATTATTAAACATCTTAAAGATCAATACATTTTTTAAAATTATTTATTTTGTAACATATATATATCTTCTGCTAAAGAAATACATTTTTATCTTAACACTATGGTGTGTCATCTGCTGCTCTCCTTCGCTCACTAACTACAAAATTGTCGGATATCGTATTCAATGTTCCTCAGTTCCAATTAGAAAGTTTTTAAATTCCACTGGTCATTCGTTCAACTTTGAAAGTTAAATCTTTCAGTGATGACTACATCCATTCGGTCATTTTAATTGGTCTACTTCCGATTCAAAACTCAACGCCCTCAATGAGAGTATTCTTTGCCGAATTTCTAATATTTAAAAAGATTCAATTTTTAACATCTTGATGCGAATTTAGGAGATTCATGGTTAATTTTTTCTTTACGAATTGTCAATTCCTCGCTCAGTTTTCCATCTCATTTTTTCTTCATCTGATATGGTTGGATACCCCCTTACTATTTAAAATAACAATGTAGGGTAATACGTATATCGCTTAGGTATTCAGATGGTTACTCGCAGAAAGACGAACCATTTCCGTTACTTGAAAAATGTAAAGAAACTGGAAAGCCAATCATTAATGTTGCCACAAACGGTGTGCTTAAAAATAGAAATAACAAATAATATTGTTTTAAATTCATTTGCTTTTAATTTCGTATTATTTAAGAATTACTTTTTTTCTTTTGTCACTATTTCACCTCCCAAATGCAATATAAATACTTCAACGTAATGAGTTATGTGAAAGTTATGTGATGAACTATCACACAATACTGGCAACATAAACCTCAAATGTCAAGTGTCAGATGACTTACTATCTACAAATCACAAAGCGAATGGAACGCAATGTTGACATAAATATTTTTTAATGAGAGATAAATATTGTTGCGGAGGGATGAAGAGCCAATACCGTTGAGTTAAAATACCTGGCTTAGATTGATAGTTCTGATAGTTCTGTTTTCAAATCCTGAATATGATAATATCGGAAATTTCTATTTATTTCTTCTTTTTGAAATAAAATTTTTCAAATTTTGCTTTTTATTCGTCTAGTTCAGTATTCTGGAGCATTTCATAAAACTATTAAAATGTATATACTATCATTGCATTTAATTCCTCAGCCAATTGTCTCTGGTAGTAATATTGATGAATAATATTAGGAGGTTACATTACGTTCCAAATTCTACCTATTATATTACTGTGGCATATTTTCCGTTACATACCATTGTCACGGAAAGAGAAATAAGATTATATTAAAATAATTATTACTTGAAAATTCCCATAAAAATAGAGAAATGAATAAATATAATGAGGAATTAATTAATATAAAATCAGGAAAATATTAAGGAAACTTAACTGCTTTCCTCTTATTTTTAACGATATAAATATTTTCCAAAGAGAAAAGATCTGCTTTCTAAAACGCATATTGCTTTATGATTCTTGTATACAAATGTACCTTACTACAAGACTAAAACTATCATGAACTATATAGCTGCTGAGTTTGATATAAAAAAGTGAATCCATATCAAAATATTATTAGAGCCTCTAAATATGGTTAAGCATTGATTTAAACTGTCTAGTATTATTTGCCCTTAGAGATCTTTATTTGCCTTTCAGTTTCAAATAAATCATTATGCATAGATCATACTTTACTCAACACGGTATTTGCAAAGAAAAAATTGTAATAAACATTAAAGTCGTGTTATTTTAATAAAGTTATACATGTTTTGTTTATGTTGCAAACTGTATATTACTATTTGTATTTATATAATTATAAGAGAATTATCTTAGAAGTGTCCAAGTGTGCATAAGATCTGAATGGCCGATATCATAGGATGAACCTAAGGTCGAATCTTTCGTTGGTCATTGTAGAAGCTTTCGCGCAATCATGAAGTTGGAGAAAGCTCCACTGTACGAAGAAGAGAAGTCACTGTACTAGAAGCGAGAACAGAATATATAACTGTGATTGGTTCTCGCTTGTCATATTCCCGTTGGTTGTCCTCCTCTCACTTTTAGATTTGATATGACCTCAAATGGTAGCGAATCCCTGTATATTTACTTTTGAATCCTTATGTAAACTGCTCTCTTAACTGAGCAGACGTTTTATTATTTAGCTATGAACATTGGAAGAGAATCGCACTATTAAATATTTAGCAAAATGATAAAAATTGATTTCATTGTAAAAATTAACTTTACTGTAGAAAATCATGTAAAATTTTTTTAAAAATGATGTCAGTAATAAAAAAAAATTACATTACAGTTAGATTAATATTATTAAAAAATAGCTTTTTATTTTTAGGCAGTGTAAAACCTTTTCTGTGTTGTAATGTGCGTTAAGGTGATTGCGGAAGGGCATTGCAAAATTTGCCTAATTTGTATTCCATATTTCCATTCTTCCAGGTGTTTATTTCCCTATTTCAACTATATTTGTACCAAATAAGGTAGATCTAGGTTAACCGATCTGCTTGTGCAAGCCATAATCATGGAACGGCAGACACTCACGATTACACATATAAGAGTACGCATTCTAGTTAGTTATTGTAGGAGAGAGAGGCACTAATACATTGTATTGTTTTAACAAAGAAAATCTATTTAACATTTAATTTACAAAGATTTCTGAGTAGAAAACAGACATGAAATTTCCAACAGTTCTTATTTCATTATATTGAGAATAAAATATTGGAAAATTCTGAAGCATTAGTCCCAAAGATTTCATTATGAAGTCAGGTATTCCAGATGGCATACAACTGCACAAAAAAAGGTCATTAAAATATACAGCAGAACCCAACATACTGAATGCAAACTATTCAATGACAGAAAGTTTCTAAGAATTTTTCTCTAAAAGATACGTACTTGTAGTTGGAAGATCTATGAGTTAATTGTTACACATTCGATGGGGAATTGGAACACAGTTTCTTCCAATAACTATTTTCTCCACTGTAGAAAAATTTGCCATCCCGGCGAGAATTTGCCAAAAAGCTGATTTTTTTATTATGTACTTCACTTTGTAACCTTTCTGTTGAAGCTGATGTGAAGCGAGTGCAAATTTGAAAGCGCAAGTTTTTACTTAAGGCTAAGAATTTTTATGATCTTTTGCAAGTATCTGCTTATTTCAGTTATGGTGATAAACCCATATTCTTCTTCCCATTTCAGAGAATCCCCAGTGAATATTTTCGACATTTTTGAAAAAAAAATTGGACTTAATTTGTTGTTGAAAGAGATATAATATTTTGTAAATGGGCTGATACTTAAAGAGCATTCTGTAAACGGGGTGGTGCTTAAGATATTTCATGCATTGGGCATTTGACATGAAGTATCATATTTTAAATTATATTATAATTATTGCTATATAAAAACATGGAAAATCTGTTTGCTGAGTGTTAACTGGACAAATGATTCTTTTTCACTTGCTGGGCAGATGTGAAAGAACATGGCATACCAATACATTAATCATTTGAATAAAGCAATATGCCAAATAGGAGCTTAACAATTGTAAGAATGGAAATGAAAATTTTTTTCTCTTCAATTATTAAGGACCAGCCATATGTGACTTCTCATATGCTATTTATGTAGAATGCATTTCATTCCTTTAAAAATTATTTTTAAGAATTATAACAACGAGAACATAAAGTATTAATGCAAATGCAAAAATTAAATAAAAAATCCCATACCTCAAGGATATTATCACATCGTAAGATCCGATTTCTGCACCTTTATTTCATTCTGAATCTCTCATTTAAATTTTATTTTTGGCACTAGCTTTGCATCTTTCTGATGGAAAGATCATGCTGATTCTTTCTTAATGCGAGGACATACTAAATCTTTAGAAGAACTATTTTCCTTTTTTGTGCTTTGTTTAACTCATGAGATACGTGCGTTCATTTAATAGAAGCAGTTATGTATTTCAAACACGAACTTCTAATTTCTTGAGAGAATGAAATAGTGTCCCAAAATTGACACACGTTCGGAACATTTTGGATGGTTTTATTTACTCTTATTTTTCTCTGTGAGGTATTATATATTTTTTTATAAATACAACTATCTGCAAGACTGTAGGAGGAAATTTCGATTAGTTGGTTTTTTTTCTTTCGATTTGTTTATTTCGTGTTTTTACTTTTGTAAAAGATCCTTTAATGGATCCTCTGGATTGAATAATTTGTTCTGCGATATTTGAATACACATTATAGCAGATTCTATATAAGAATTTGTTACTGTGGGCTATAATATAAATTAATGCAATAAGTGAGGACTATAATATAAATTAATACAATAAATGCGGGCTATAATATAAATTAATGGATTTAATAAAACTGTGTAAAGATTTGAGTGATAGGTATAAAGTATTACATCATTAACATTTTAATGAAATTATGCAATTTAGGCAAATGATAATGTAATTTGTATAAATACTGTATTGAGGGATTTTGTTATTAAATATTTGATGTATTGAAGATTTATCTATGCTAAAATACAAAATGACTAATTATCTCGATTTGCAAAATGAAATATATATATATATATATATATATATATATATATTCTACATTTGCAGTTTATATTTTTTCTGCTTCAGATACTAGTATACATATTGCATGAAAATCCGCTCTATACACATATATTTTATGTGCATCACTCTATTATGACACTGCATTGACTTACATATCATATACAGTAGTATATTATTCCAATTCATACATCCATATTTATATTCATTCTGATATCCATTACTATTGATTTCATTTACATTAGTGACTTCAACCATGTAAACATTTAAACATTTGTCCTTTTAAAAGGAAGTTGGATAAAAAAGCATGGCTACATCACTGAATATTTTCAGTAAATGAGAAGTTTTCATTATTAATTTATAAATATTTAAATTTGGAAATAGATAATAAGTAATAAAAATATAATTTCATACCTAACAATTTTTGAAATAAGATGTACTAATCACGTTTCATTTAACTAATCCTTGTAAATAGAAATTGTACAGCCAGCTTGTGAACAGCAATATGGTCTTGTTGAATGACAAATGGAACTGCTAAATAAATTGTTTCCTTTTTCTTTGTATGTTTTTTGCTTTAATTTTCCTTTAACACTCATTAGAAAATAATTCTCAACACCGTTTACTGATAAAAAAAATAAAAATTGCCATTTTTGAAGCACTTTCCATATAACGTGCTAAGAAATTGCGTTCTCAGAAAAAGTATTCACTAACTAAAAATACTGTTTCTTTTTTTTAAAAATTCACTTATTAAATTCACTTATTAATTCACTTATTCACTGTTTCTTTTTAAAAAGTATTCACTTATTAAAAATACTGTTTCTTTTAAAAAAATATCATGATTTGTACTTAACAGATGTAGCTTAAACTTTGTAGCTCAACTTAACAACTTGTTTTTTAAAAAAATTAAATTATTGGAAAATTTTAGAGACTACCTGTGTTTCAATTATGGAGAGGGTTTATTATTTCAATTATTTCTTATATGGAGAGGGTTTCTCAAAAGACAAGATTTCCATTTCAAGAATTAAAATTTCATTACGTTACAATTTGCAACGTACATTCTCATTTTTCCATTTACTTTTATCAGAACAGATCAAATTTGAAATATTTTAAGCTCAAAAGAATACAGTGAAAGGAGTTTTTCAACAGGAGAAACGCTAATTTTATTTTTATTGATTTAACCCTCTCTAGATCCGTGGGAAGTATTCTTCCCACCAAATTTATCAATCTTTGTATGAAATTATGTAGGTTGGCATAAGTACTGACAGTTTTTTTTTAGAAAGACAGAAACTTAGATGCTTTAGTTCTTTATCTCCCACAAAATGATGTGTTTTGATTTATTACTTAATTATTAATTAACCAAATTAATTAATTAGTCAAATTAAATTCATCTAATAAGCTAAGTGAATCCCTTTTCTTATTCTAATTTCAAGCCTAAAAATATTTTAACATAATATGATTGGAAAAAAAAATGGCCCTTTAAAGGGTTAACATGATCACGAAACACTTTTTTTAATTAAAATTTGAAGATTAATTCTCAATTTTCTTTTTTGAAATGCTTAAGTAACAATTTTATATCATTTTAAGGAATAATATAAATTAATTTGAAATAATTTCTAATACTAAATATTACAAAATATGTTAAAAATTATTTAATTAACATATTTGAATTAATTTTAATCAAAGTAAGACACCGTTTTAGAAAATTCTTACAAATAACACTTTGGTTACATTTGTTTAAATTTCCGAAATATTACTAACATTTTCATATTTGGACTATAATTAAGAGATACAAGATTTTAAATAAAATGTCGTACCGGAAAAGTTTGATTATAGCAAACAGATCATTTCCATTTACAAAAAATGTTTGATAAAATTAGCTGAATTCAAATGAAATTTTTAGTACGTTATAAAAACTTACTTTAAAATTTTTTAAATAATAAAAATAATTACAATTTAGTATTTTAAACCTAAAAAACTAATTATTTTTCCCTTTTTGAAATTTCAAATCTGTATATTTGCAGATCAAGAGACGTAATAGAAATTGATATCTTTTCTCTCCTAAGCAATTTTTTATGATTTGAAAAGTTAATAAGAATTCTTAATGTCATCAACATTTTTTTGTCTATTATAGTGGAAATATATTAAAATATATTGAATTTATTTTCTATGTGAAATAAAAGGAAAAGGAATTCCACCTTTTTTTATGAGTGTAATCATTTCCCATAGAAAATTATTTTAAAATGAATGATATTTATTTTTCTGAAAACTGAATGCCCGAAATATGAGTAATAAATACGTGGAAAGGTAAAATTAATATTGCTTTCCGAATGGCTAAATAATATTTTGATTACATTATTCAAGCAATTTGATCAAATTTTCAGTTTTGAACTTAGAATTTCCTGGAAAATCATAGCAACTTTACATTCAATTTATGTACAAATATTAGAAGAAAGTATGTGACAATATAGCTATAACCTTTTAAATATATTAAATTTCATATGTACTTCAGCGAATATGTAATACAATATCATTACTTTAATCTTTTGTGAAAAGCTAAAATAATTATTTCTTACTCTAAAGCATATTAGCTTCTTGACTGAATCTCACAAATGCAGAGAAATACTGTGTTGTTAAAAGTTGTTTATGCATAAATTCAATATGTGCTAAATTTTTAACTATCATTTTATGTTTAATCACAATAAAGAATAATGGAAATCCTAGTCTATCACAAAATATAGAATTAAGTCTTACCAATTTGCTTAATAAAATATTAATGGTGAATGTAAAACACCATTCATATTAAAAACAATTTAGAGGCGCATATTAAATGTCCCTAATGTTAACTAAAATGATAATTTCAGAAGACAAAAGCTACAAAAATCTTCTACAATATATGAAACATATTATACACATGAATGTTTAAAATTCTTATGATTAGCGCTTCTGTTATAGAATAAAAATGAGATGAATTTTTTCTTAGGAATCCTGAAGCATCTAAAATAACAGAAATGTCTCAAAACTAGAGACTCCCAATCTTTTCCGATGAAGAGACTGTGATGATCAAATGTAACCTTAGTCTGTCTATGCATCTTATAAATTTTTCTCATATTTCCTTTCCTTATACCTTATATTTCCTTGCATTTTTGTATTCCATTCTTTCCATCTAGTGTTTCCATTTTTCCCAAGGTTTTTTTTTTATTTAGAAATATTTCTTTGTTATTTTTCTGCATTAACCGTTCTTTACTTTTCTTAATTTTCTTTCATTTTATTTTAGTTACGGTATAGAAATTGAACCGTAATATTATCACTACCTTTTGAATTCAAAAGCTATATTAATCAATAATTACTCTACAGAGTATTAGCTTCTTGTATGAACTCTCGAAATTCTATAAGCACCCTAGATTGCCATAAGATATATATTTAGAAGTATCAATAGATATTTCTGACATTTTTTTCCTCTACAATTTTTTGTGGAAGTATAATGATGATTCATTGGAAAGTCTGGCATAACATTAAAGATGGAAACTTATTTTAAACTTTACTAATACTCTTAATAACGTGTACATTTGTAATTCACTAATAGTGTATTTGTATTGTAGATGAAATTTTAGTTTGCTTCAGAATCACAGTGGGTGTCCCTAATTTTCTGTAAAATGACAGATCCAAAAGATAAGAGCCAACATTCTTCCCAAGGAATTTGAAATATGTTTAATGAAATGCATAACCTATCCTCAAAAAACTTTTAGATTCATTGAATATTCAATAAAATTATGGGCATGATATATCTTTTCCAGGAATTCTGACCCAATTAAAGTAATCAAAATTTGGCAACAATATACGGATACAATAAATTCCTGATGAATAACATGAGGGTTATGATAATGAAATCTGAGATTTTTTAATGCATGCATCTTATAAATTTCCTCATGTTTCCTTTCCTTATTTCTTATACTTTGGTAACTTTCGTATTCCATTTTTTGCTTCTAAAATTTTCATTTTTACAAGTTTTTTTCTAGTACTGAAAGGAATGTCTATATTCTTTTGCACTTTCTTGGAAAGGTATACATAGGTGTGATTCTAAAATTAATTTTTCATCGAATACGTTCATATCATATGCAAAAAATATTTATTGTTTTATTCTATCCTTATAATATATTCTACTTTGTTGCCGTATTATGGAGAGATCATTGCTAATTCTTTTACAATGACAAGGAAAATGCAATTGCATACAGTTTATTTGTGTATATTTTATGCTTCAAATTTTATGTATATGTTTCAAAATTGAAAAAAAAGATAATCAATTAATTTTCAATAATGTAATTCATCATTGTTTAAAAAATTAGTACACTTTGAAGAAAAGTTTTATTTTTTATTTTTACTGTCAGATAAAATTGGGTAGCCATAAAATAACTTCACCAATTGTGAGGAATTTTCATGAAATCTAATGAACGAAGAAAATCAAATGGGTAGGCACGGGAAGAAGAATTGCACACACACATGCACTCGAAAGTCATTGACATAAGAGATTTCAATGTTTAATAGTCGTAAAATGGGCAAATATTAAAATGATTACACAACGAATAAATAATACAAAATTGCATTATCTCTTCAATGGGCCTTGGGAAGATTACTTCCCACCTGCATGATTTTACGAAATATACCTCAGGGGAGTACAAGTCCTACTATAATATATTGGCCCAGCTATTTTATTGTTAGGAACAATAATTCCTGAAAATTGCATAGAAATGAATCAAATCTATGGAAGGTGTTTTTGCAGTAAAGTGAATGGGCAATAAGGTTATTACTTTGTGTGACTACTTGCTTGATTGCAAACAAAAAGTGTGCGATTCAGGATGATATACACTTTGCCTGTATGGGAAATCACTCGTCAAAGTTCGTTTCCAACTAGAGACGATGTAGGAAATATTCCACAAAGGCTCAAGAAAACAGGTTTGCTATTTGTATTCAAAATGCACGGTAGCAATATTCTTCTCACATTTCCGTAGCAACTAATCAATATTAAATTGAATTTTTTATGACCATAAATGGTTCCAAACCACGATCATCTGACCTCATTAGAGCTGCGAAAAAACGACACCCGATGACAATTTCTCACCACATCTACAGATATGCTGAATAGTGCTGTTCACAAAATTATTCTTCGACTCCAGGTATTGCTGATAAATAACGATCAACATGATGAGCATTTATTATAAAAAACATATCCTTTGCAAAAAAAAAATTGCTAATTTTTGATTTTGTTATCGAATGCCATTCATTAACCATTTTTGCTATTTTTTTTATTTCAATAAATCTTAAGTTATTTAAAACATATGTGTCAATTTTTACCGAGCTGCCTACATTATTCCGTAAATTATTGAATTTTCAAATATTAGTGGACTTTTGAATGAAATGGTAGATTATGAATATTTTAGAAATCAGGTTTGCAACATTACAAACTGTAAATTGCAATGTTTCTATAGAATAAATACTTTTCAGCTCAATCGTAACGAAACACCTAATTCTCTGTTAGAAGAGGCAACCATTAAATTAAGCCACAGAACTCTTAATAATATAATTGAAAACTACAAAGAGAAGTTTTCACCAAAAGGTACGTAGCTAAAAAGGAATAACTCTAAACCTTAGCAAATTGTTATTCATTCTGTGGTAGAAACGAAATCACAGCTTCCTTCAATATTCTTTTTTCTTCACTGTGGAAAGATTCACTGTCCCAGTGAGAATTTGGCAGAAAGCTGATGTTTTACATAAACTTCACCTTGCACCTTTCCTTTTGATGCTAATGGGAAGAGAGCGCAAATTTGAAAGTGCAAATCTTTGCGCAGTGGTGAGAATTTTTATGAGCTTTTGCATGCACCCGCTCATTTCATTTCTAGGACTTCTTTGTATTCGTGGGACACGTATCTTTTTCTCTTTTAGCTGGTTGCGGGAGGAACTTCTTTATTCATTTTTGAAGAAAACGAGATACATTTTGAGATGGATACAGAGATAAGATTTTCATTCTGGGGGCCCATGGGACATTTTGTCTTTTTTAGTAGAAAAAATAATCTCATTTTTTTGCTTTTCTACTTGGGTATGCTTTTTTTTGACAGAATTTGCTTTATGTTTTCTTTGATTTAAACTCCTGCATTTTTTTTAAATAATGTGGAGAGGTGAATTTAAGAATGATGATGCATTCACTTCTCCAAACTTCGGGAAAGTGGGGGTGATTGACTCTTGATTTTCGAATGAAAATTGGCGAATTATTTCATTATTTATTTATTTCATTACTTGCTAAATTAGCAATTCAGGTCAAAGAAGTTTCTCTCAAATTTCTTTATTCGAAAAAGGCATTAATTTTTTTCAGTCCTTCTCTTTGAATCCGAATTATTTTTCAAGTCTAATGCAAAGGAACGGTGATTTAAATAGGTGCTCTAGAATAAAGTATTCATAATATGGAAATACTTTTTTGATAATAACAAATTCTTTTACTTTGTTTCTTTTTGCCTTGTTCAATTATTAGAAATTTAATTTCTTTTATTACTCTTATATACCGGTTTGAAAACAAGGAAAATTGCAGTATTCAACTTTTAGTCATCTTAAATTTATAAAACAAACAGAAAAATGCCTTTGGAGTTATTATATTCAAGAATACTTATTCATTATTTCAATTCATATTCATATTCAGTTATTAAATGAGTGATACGACACGATATCAACTAATAACTTACAAGATTCATCTAATACATACATTAGCAGTATTTAATGTTCCTTTTATGAATAAAAACAAATACAATTTTTTATGAACCATTTGATTTTATTGATTTGGTTTTAAATACTTATTTATGTTGATTTGAAAAATAACAGAAACCCTTTTGCTTCATATATCATATTTTTTTATTAATCCATTTGATTCAATTATCATCACTTTCTTATTAGTATTCTGTTAAATATCAGTGCTTATTATCCATTTCTGACTTTCTATCTTAAAAATAGCTCTTGTATAAGCTGTCGACGTCGTACATGTGTCAAAGATGAAAACAGATTATCATTGATATCATCTTCTTATTTATATTATTATGATTCTTCCTTGTGTGTGATTCTCCCTTGTTAATCTTTCTCAGGCTTTTTCTAAAAAAAAAATAACTTATTGAAGTGTTTATGCGCATGTTGCTATGCAAAATAAATGTAGTGTCTTCAGGCTTATGTTGCTATGCAAAATAAGTGTAATGTGGAGTCTTCAGGCTTGTTTTGCTATGTAAAATAAATGTAGTGTCTTCATGCTTGTGTTTCTATGCAAAATAAATGTAGTGTCTTCATGCTTGTGTTGCGATGCAAAATAAGTGTTATGTGGTCTTCATGCTTGTGTTGCTATGCAAAATAAGTGTTATGT
>JAPMOR010089156.1:253637-281653 GCA_026543865.1 Argiope aurantia | reverse complement strand
GTCTTCATGCTTGTGTTGCTATGCAAAATAAATGTAGTGTCTTCATGATTGTGTTGCTATTCAAAATAAACACTTCCAATGCTTTTGTGTAATTATTGCATTCGTCTCCAGCATATTTGTATTGAACATATTATACAATTAAAAAAATATTTTGTGGAAGTCAAAAACAGTTATATGAAATAGAAACTAAAGTTTAAAATAAGAATAACATGTACCACAAAAAATATCACCTTTCTATGATTAGATTTCGGCTACACCATTTCGACTGAACCCACCATTTAGCATCGTATATTCCACAAGTGATTTTCGTTTCTTTGATGGAAAGATCATGCTGGTTTTTCTAAGACGAGGACATTCTAAATCCTCAAAAGAACCATCTTTCCTTTCTGTACTGCATTTAACTCACGAGATACGTGCGCCCATTTAATAGAAGCAGCTATGTATTTCAAACACACACTTCCAATTTCTTCAAAGAGAGATATCCCGGAATTGACGCACTTTCGAAACATTTGAGTCGGTTTGTTTACTTTTCTCTTTTTGTGAGATATTTTATATCTTTTATAAATAGAACTGTTTGTGAGCGTACGTGGGGAATTTTGATTTGATGTTTCAATCCATTTTGTCTATTTATTTTTTCTTATATAAAAGATATTTTGACGGAATTTTCGGATTAAATGACTTGTTCTTTGATATTTAAAAGCAAATCGTCATGAATTTGGAATAAGATTTGATTTCTATGAACTATATTTAGTTGAAAAAACTAGATGAAGTTATGCAGAAATTTGCAAAAAAAAAGATATTAAGAAACACTTTATTATCACTTTTTTTCGCTTAGAATGTTAACATCTATTTTTTGAAACTTTACATTTTAACTAAATTTTTACCATATGCAGTAGAATAAATAATTTTTTATTCATAAAATATGATTGAAACTTTTGAGGCTCTGTTCAATTTCCCGTTATAGCCTATTTATATTCTGCAGTAAGAAAAAGTCTTTTAGCCTTACAAAGTAGTAAAAGCAGTAAATTTTTGATGTGATGATATATCATTGTCTTTAAAAAGTAAAAGCTTGTTATACTTTTCTTTTATATAAAATTTCAAAAATCAGAATATACGCCGGATGATAAATTGTTTGCTTTAAATTTGGGCTATCTAATATTTAAACTCATTAAACCTATTCCTTATATTTAAACTCATTTTTTAAAATAATTTATCAATTGCATTTTGATATAATACCAAATTAACTCTTTCTAGGGCCGTGGAAAGTATACTTCCCACCAAATTTATCAATCTTCGTATGAATTTATGTAGGTTGGCATAAGTTTTGACAACTTTTTTTAGAAATACAGAAACTTAGATGCTTTAGTTCTTTATTTTATACAAAATGACGTGTCTTGATTTCATACTTAATTGTTAATTAAACAAATTAATTAATTAATCAAATTAAATTTATCTAATAAGCTAAATGTATCCTTTTTCGTATTCTAATTTCAAGCCTAAAAATATTTTTACATAATATGAGTAGAAAAAAAATAGCCCTTTAAAGAGTTAAAGTACGTGTAGAAGTTGATTGCTTTGTGTTTATAAATCATTCTTATAACACTAGTATATTATATTTGTGTAAAATAACAATTATTATTAATATTATTAGTAAGTGTAATACATTTGAGTTCTATATTTTCAAGAGTTAAATTTGTTATTAGTCAATACAATGAGGTTTTTTTTGTTTAGCTGAAATATGGAATTATAGATTGAATTCCTTTTCAGTGTTAAGTAATTTTGTTCAATATTTAAAACTGGAATGAGCATTTTTGACTTATAAAATCAATAATATGGAAAAGTTATGAATTTCTATATTGCTTATCTCTCTGAAAGTTGTGAAAATATATAACAATAGCATAGTAAAGATTTTCTCCAAAAGTTGGCAAATTACATAAATAATATTTTCCTTAAGTTATTGTAACTTATTTTTTGATAAAATTTCCGATAACCAGTTTTTCAGTTCAATTCTTCTGCATTTGTATTATATTTACAGCTAAATCTTAAAGTTAATTATATACTAATACTTAATAATAAATAGATTAGATATTATTGATTCGACAGATGTATGACCTTATACGCATACTTTACAAAAATAAATAATAATATCATTACTATATTCTCAAATCTAAAGATAATTTTATTTTTAGTTACTTTACAACATGTTAACTTCTTGTGTGAAACCCCGCCCGAAAATAATACTAAAATATTTATAAGCATTAATGGATATTTATGACAATTTTATTGGTGACAACACAATATAGAGTTATGAAAAACTCCGATATATTATCATAGTGGAGAATTATTTTAAATATCACTATTATGCTTAACAAGATGTTCAATTTATATGTGAAACATCACACAAATTTTTGGCACTTTCAGAGTCACAGACTGACTATTCTTAACTTAAAGCAAAATGACAGCTTCAAAACAAATGGCCTGCCCAGATTCACCACAGAGTTTGAAATATATTTATTGGAATATATAACATATCCTCTAAACTCCTTTGAATTCAGTGCATCTTCTCTAAAAATAGAAACATAATGTATCTTTCGTAAGAATTCTGAAGCAAATAAAATAATAAAAATTTCGAACAACGAACGAATACCATCTATTTCCGATTTAGAGCATCACGACTATGATGATAAAATGTGAGTACTGTTTGTCCATGCATCTTATACATTTTCTTATATTCCTCATATTTACCTTCCTTATTCCTTATATTCCGGTGAAACTTTGTATTCCATTCCTTGCATATAATTTGAAGGAATGGAATACAACGCATCTATTCCTGCCATAGAATCCAAGGATCCATTCCTTGCATCTATTCCCTCCATTATTTATAAGTTTTTCTTATATTGAAAGAAATGTCTATATCTTTGCATATTCTTGGAAATGTACATTGGTCTGGTTTTGAAATATATTTTATAGTAAATACTTATATTGCATTTAAAAACAATTGCAAATAATTTATGATAATACATTATATTTATATAATTCATCGTTCATTGCACTTGTGAGTAATCTGTAACATTAGCTGCCTTTTAAAAATATTTTTTTAATAATGTTAATTTTTAAATAATTATTCCTCTCTTATTTTATGATGTTTTTACCGTCTTTCAAAACTTTGATAAAATTAAACATAACTGTGTTTAAAAAACTACATGGCAACTTAAAATCATTGATGTTTGAGCAAAAGAAAAAAAAATTACTATTTGATCGTATAATTTAGAATTTACTTTTCCCATAATTAAAATCTTCTTTAATCAACGCATTTTAATTATAACAAATTCATACTCACATGAATTTTATAAGAAATATGGAAGTTAACAAAATCCTCTTTTCGAAAAATGTCAGAAGAAAACCAGTTTTCGCTAGTTTTATATAGTTTATATATCAAATAGCCTCATTTTCATAGTTATTTTACTGACTATAAATCGATTCGCTATATTTTTTTATAAATCAAGAAAAATGAAAATCATGATTATATATATATATATATATATATATTAATATCTAATTTAATCCAAATTAATTTCCTAAATTTTTGCCTACTTCGGCCCAGTCGGTGTCATTCTAAAGTGTTCTCTTGTTTCCTGATCCCATTTCACTTTTGAAGCTTTGTAAAAATGATGCTTCATCAATTCCACGTGTAGAGGGAAAATGATCCCTCCGTCCCCCTTGTCAAAGGTCAACAAGTGTATTGAATCGACATGTGGTGGAAATCTTATGTTATATAAGGCCAGGGTTAGTTTATTTCGTTCTTCTCTGACTTCTGCTTTTGTGCCGCACTGCGGTCGATAGTCCGCGTCTCTGCTTGTAAATAAATATTCCTTCCCGGGATTGATATTAAAGATAATTAAAAAAATATGAAGAGTCTTCAATGCCTTCAAACCTGCATTCTTCTTTTAGAATTATATGCTTACACACACGCACGCACGCACACACACACACACACACACGTGTGTATTTTATTTATGTATTGTATTTTTCACCTTATTTAATATTATTTATAACTTTCAAATTCACATAACTTTCAAATTTTTCTTCGGAAAAAGGATAACTTATTGCCTTTTACGCACACGTTATTTTTGTCATTTTAAATAATATCTCGAAGTCATTTTGTTGTACAATTCACCACTTTTTTTTAAAATTATTATATAATAACAATCATGGTAAAGTCTAATGTATGTGGATTTAAATCAAGAAAATACAGTCAATATTTTTTTTTTTTTTTTGCATTAATCAATCAAAGGCTCGATATGATTTTAATGCTTTCTTTCGCTATTGAAAGGACAAGTTTGCCATATACGTGAGAAAAAGTGAAATGAAATGATGTGCTACCTGACGTTTTTCGAAATTACTCCAAACCATTCTTCCTGACTTCGAGTCATTTCTATGCACAAAATTAATTATTAATCTTGGTATATTCGTTTAAAATGTCAGGCAACAGGTATCAACATATTCCTTATAACAGCAGGTGTTAATACAATCGTACAATAAGAAAATAATTTAGATACATCATATCCAAGACAATAAAAATTAAATTTTTTATCTGCTATATTAGACAACTAAAATTCTAAAATCTCGTTTAGACATGCATTTTTTTTAAGGTTTGAAAGACAATGAAAGTTTTTCTCGAATTAAAACGTGGGTAAGTTTTAAAATTGAGAGAACAGAAATATTTTAAACTTATCAAAAATATTTATATCTAATACATTTTTACAATTGGAATTTTCTTTTATTATTATATTAAAGAATATAATTAAATACCTATTTCTAGCTAAAAAAGGTTTATTTTTTATTCTAGTTCGCTAAATCTTAAGAAACATTTCATAAGAATTAAAATTTAGATAAATATAAAGCAGCAATATTTTTACTTTATACTCTTAATTTGCATTCGATATAATCCGAAAATCTTATGCTCCTCAGAATGCTTGCACTTTTGGTTTGCAGCTTATAATGACACATTCTACTACAAAAATTATAACATCAAAGAAAGAGAGCTCTAACATTTCTTCGATATTCATGGTATTAATAATTTAAATTGATTTGATAAATTTCACACTCCGAAAAAAATGAAAAGAAAAAGAAGGCAGCATTCATGAAATTGTTTTATTCTTGAGATATCATATGACTTTGGAAATCAATAAAATTCCATCAGTTAGAATGCTTTAGAATTCTTTTTCCCATTTCCTAAATTCAATGCCTGAAATCAAATAAAAAAGATGAACAAATTTTGAACGTCGTATTGTTTCATAAATTCAGTGCCTATCGGTAAATATAGTGCTAAAATATTAAAGATAAGCATGGCTTAGACCATAGGAGCCCTATTTGTAGCACATTAAGCACTTCTTTTTATGGAAGAAGTTTATAATATTCCTTTGGGTGTTTTAGTACCCTTAATATTCATGGAATTTGTAAGGGAAGATGAAGATACTTTAACTGTATTGGTATACAGTTAAAGTATCTTTCTTTAAAGATTGATTTTTATTGTGTATGACTTTTTATGTATTAATTATTACATTATTACTGCGTACTTTTCTCTTATCTATGGTCTTTTTCTTTAAAAAAATATTTCCTGCATTGAAAAATATGGTTTGCAATTTCACTTCAAATCCATTTTAAAAAGCTATTCTTCTTTTATTATTATAACTATTAGTGGTATTTATATGCAAAGCACATGCATTTCTAAATAAAGACAAAATGTTTTTCAAAAACTCACAAAATATCTAATAATTTCATTTGGTATATTAAGTCAGTTTATTTTCTAATGAAAGAAATCCATTCATTTTTTTCCTTGGGGAAAAATACATTTTAATTGCAAATCCTCTTCCTTTATGAGAGATGCCTTATGCCTTAAATGAGAGAAACAGAAATTTATATTGGTTACTAATGCATAGCATAAAGTACATTAAACAAAAGAATATCTGGATGTTAAGTTCTATTAAAATGCCATATTAACACTAAAAACCCAAATTTTGTTTTTCGTAACTGATGTAAACGGGTTTGTGGAAATTACGTATCTAAAAGCGATTTCAGTTAAAAAGGACTATGGCGAAATTTTAACTTCGAAACAGGATCTGTTTTCTAGACTTTAAACTACAGAAAAAAAACGAGCTCAAAAGAATCGGATTTGTTTCCTTGTTAGAGCCTTACAAACTGTTGAGAGTTTGGTTTAGAAGGAATTTTCTGGAAGAAAATCCCTTTTTGTTAGATGATAAGGAGATATTTAAAGTTCTTTTTTACTTTCTCGTATGCGTAGTATAGTAATCGTCAAAAAATTTGAACTCGAGATTTTAACGATCTCCATATTTTAGATCTTTCTGACTTCGAGAAACCCATATTTGGAAAATGTCCTTCCATATATTTATATGTCTGTAACAAAGATATATAAAAAATGCTATGAACTAGACGGCTGAAATTTAGTTTTCTGCCTTTGGACCAAATTTGCAGATTTCTATCAGATTTTAAGTAAAATTGGTTTAGAGGATATTCGTCTGTCCGGTTGCTCCAATATAGTTCACACGATTACTAAACGGAGAGAGCTAGGTAGATAAGATTTGGTGCATAGATTTAAAAATTATGTCGCAGACGCATGTCGAATTTTGAGCCAAATTAAGCATCGAGCTGATTGTCGGTCTTTGCTATCAGAAACGCACAAACTTGATATTTCAAAAATGCAGTGCCTTAAATATATCCACTTTGGTATGGGATTTTGTTATTATAAGTGGAGTTTTAAGTCAGATCCTTGTTTCAATTGGTTGAGAAAAACGTGCCTAAAGCACAAATTCGTTTTTCGGATGCGATTCACATCATGCCAGCGATTTATCACCGAAAAAACTCGCCAAGGAGGATATGATAGATTCAGCCAATCTCGCCAAAAGTTAGTATTTCGTAATTATGGTACGCCAGTGCCAGTCAAGGCGTTCTCTGGCATGGCGAATTTCTTATAACGTTTTGAGAAGTCCATTTCCACCGCTGAAATGAAAAATGTTTCTACTTGACAAGATAATAAAAACACAAGTAATAAAAAAAATGAACTTGAAAAATAACGTAATTTCGAAATGCTTTATTTTTGTTT
The DNA here is from genome assembly GCA_026543865.1 of Argiope aurantia. NCBI lineage: Eukaryota > Metazoa > Arthropoda > Arachnida > Araneae > Araneidae > Argiope > Argiope aurantia. The sequence continues at coordinate 274,530 of JAPMOR010089156.1, read as the reverse complement.
GGATCTATTTAAATTTTATTTCATATTACATTTTAATAATATCAAAATTTACTATTAAATAAAAGAAATAGTATAAGGCGAACTTAAAATAATTAAACAAGCTGTATTCATGCTATATTTTATTAATTCGAAAATAAAAGAATAAAAATTATTTTGGAAAAATAATAAAGCGAACTGTCGAAAAAAGTTATATCTGTAGCTGCTATTTAATAACATAGTCTGAATTAATTTTCCAAGTTTAAAGCGGAAAATATATCAAAAATAATGTACAAAAACTTCATCATCATTAATGCTATTAATACAGGTAAAGAAAATAAAGTTCTCATTCCTACAAGTTCAACACATTTCTTTTTTAAACCAAACATTTTTGCTTTCGCTTATAAATAATTTAGAAAGAAAGAATAATAAGATGGTCATAACATTCTATTTCTACATCTTGTTGGATGTCGAAGTCGCCGTCGTTTTTAGATTGAAAAAACAATATTTATAATAATATGTGACATTGAATTCTATTTATTTTTTAATAATGTCCACCTACATCTATACCAAACCGAAAAGGGAGCACATGAGTTCTAGAAACGGAGATGTGGTGTGGTGTTAAGTGTTAAGACATTGAATTCTGTTTCAAATCTATAATTTTATCTGAAATCTATCTATAATCTTGTCTGAACATTAAGTCATTGAGCAAGAAAGAAATTTTTATAGATATTTTATAGATATAAGTCAGTGATTTGAACATATTTAGTTAATACTAAGGTGGCAAAAATTAATTTTCTCAAAAGTGCAGACATTTTGACGACTTGAAAACTCCAAACCAGTAGTTTCTCTCCAATATTCGATATCCTATCATAGAGACTGTAAAAACGTGAGAGCGTAAGAGAGTGAATAAAATGAATTATCCCTTTGGATTGTTGATAATGCGGTTTGTTATCCAGTTTCTTTACTCAGAGCGTTATTGTGTTACACTGTTATATAATTAGTGATTTACAGTCTGCTAGTCATTGTTTATGTTTTGAACACTTCGGCTGCGTTTTGCTATTTGTTCTTGCAAAATATAGAATGGTTATCAGATTCCAAACTTATTGGACATCACGCCATATACGTTGATCTTAGCTGAAAGGCCGAGAAACGGCACTCCTTTGAGCTTTTTAGGTCAAGTCGGTTTTGTTCTTAAAAGACCGTAATGGATTCATTGAACGGATTTTCTGTAACAAAACAATAATGTATAATCCCATGACATTGAAGTATGAAATTTAATGTGCTCTTTCCATAAATATTTTACATGCCAAATTGAATAAACACCAAAATTAACAAACTTCGGTGAAATTTAATATGTTATTTCTTAATCAGAATTGTTTATCAAAAGCTTTGAGGCTGTAGGAATAGACATTTTCTTGATTTATCTTTTCCTATGGGGTAAGATATTACCCTGGGAAAGATTGTTTTTCTCTGTTATGTACTGTGTCAGACAAAATTTCATGTGCTGTAATTGTTTTTATAATTAGCAGGTTAGGCCATGATGGTTGATTCTCATTGCGTCTGTGAATGCTTAAATGATGTGGGTGATGATGGGACGCAACGCCTACGGGAGGGGGGGGGGGGGTTATCCGTACCTAGTGATGGTTCTTTGGATTCAACCATAGTTCTGGAGAGTGCTCTAGCGATGCTTCGATCATTGAGATTTATCCGAATGCCTTTGGGTGGGAGGAGTAGCCACATGTGATTATAACCAGCAGATAACATTTCTGAATCACGTGCTGTTATTGCATGATTCGTTGTTGCACGTTCGTTTCGTAAATTTTCGTTACTCGGAAAGTTTTAAATCTTTTCATAAAAAGCAATTATTTTGCAATCATTATCCTGATTTTTGTTTAACAACAAGAAACCACTGCTGAGTAATTGCTTCACCGAATATAAGAGTTGTTAAAAATGTCAATTAAATATTTTGCATATTTTGATCTTTGTGATTTCCTCAGAAAAAAATATAATATATATTAATTATATTAAATAAAAATAATATTGTAAAAAATTAGAGCGTGACATTAATTGAAAATCAATTAATACATATTAAAATTTTAAACGGAATATCGATTATCACAGTTATTACAGTATACGCTTAAATAATATTCAAAGAATGCTTCAGTTAGAGGTTTATATATAACAACAATTCAGGGTTCTGAAATTATAATATGAATAGAAATATCATGTAATATGATTTTTAAAACTATTCAGAATTATATGCTTTAATTTGTTTTCTTTCTTTCAACCTATGCTAAGTTGTGTAATGGCGCCTGGAATTTAATGTGAAATATTTCGAACAACAGAAAAATACAATGCAGACTAGAGTGTTATTCTGAACACAATGTAGAACTGCACTGAAAAGAATATAAAGCATGACATTTAGCGTCATCTAATTAATAGATATTAATCCTTTAAATAGAATCTCGATCAGTATTATCAATTAGTGCTTATTAAGTGTAAGAATATTTAAAGAATACTTCGATTAAGAGTTTAATAAAATCGTGATAATAAATATCGTAAAACAAAATCAAATATTTTATATTAAGTAAAAAAGAGAAATACTAAGAAAAGACTAAATATATACTATTTTATACAAAGAAAAGAGAAAAACTAATTTGAGCATAATATTAATTGAGATTCAATTAATACATATTAAGTCTTTAAACAAAGTATTGATTATTTCAAATATTATAGTACCTGCTAAATAAACAATATTCAAAGAATACTTCAGTAAGAGGTTTAATACATAACAAAAATTCATATTATGGCACTGGCACCATAATATGAATAACAAATACCTTGTAATAGGATCTATAAAACGATTCCAAATAATATACTTTAATTATAATTTAAACTTAAAAGATTTTTGTTTATTCAAAATTTAATGATATCTGTACTTCAAAAGAAGAAATTTAGTATACCAGATTGAAAAATAAATTAATTAAAAATTGAATATAATGCACATAAATAAAAATTGAATATAATGCACATAAATAAAAATTGAATATCATGCACATGAATAAAAAAGGATATTAATATTTTAAAAATGAGAACACTATGATTGCTGATGAATTTCATATTCTAAATATTAAAAAAAAAATGTGGACTTGCATATGAACTCCTTAATATTCTCTTATATAAATGTAAAGATAGATTATTAAAATTCAGCTCAAGAATACTATCTTAGAAAAAATAATTATTAAAAATTCTTGGAAGGCTTCTTGCATTTTCTTTTGATATTTCTAAATTTTACGTTCATTTCGTAATGAGAGGCAAACGTGAAATATGATCAAGAAAGAAAACTTCTCATTAAAATTCTGCTCTCGAGTCTAAATATGAATAAACTCTTAAACAATGCCTTAAAGTTCTTCGAAATATCCACTAGCGGTTAATTTATTCTTTATTCTAGCATCGCAAAAATGAGAAAATTATCGCTATTAAAAATGGCTTTATTTCAAAGAAAAATGTCTTCTTTTACCAAGAAGCTTTGCTTCCAGTACACAGCTTCAAAAACCAACTTTTAGTATTTTTATTTGTGTTGAAAAATTTCTAGTGTTCTAATATCTTTTTAAAGATTCAAATAAATGACGCCATTATTACTGAATTTAAATTGTCTATTTCTCAGTTCATATAATTTGTCACGTGTTGTCTACATTTGCATATATAATCGAGCCTATTTAACTTTTGAGTCGAATTTAACTTTTTTCTGCTTCAATAAATTTTTATTTAATTTTTGATTGCAATATAAAAATAATTTTTAAAAGATTATTTATTTCGAATGATAAATTCGCTGTGACAATTTTTCTCTATTACTTATTATCAACAGACAACAAAATTATAGTAAAATATTATTATTATTAATAAAAAAACATAGTACGCTTTTAAAAAGGCGACAATTCATGAGGAGCCTATGAATTTTGCATAAAAGTATGATATTTTCGCAGTATTTCTTTGCGTATATACTCTTGGAAGCAAAATAATGATTAAACCAGGGGAGTGAACTCTCCGAAACTTGCTCGCATCTTTTTCATTTAATATTTTTCTCTTTCCTTCCGTAAGCACCTTGGTTAAGATCATAAATATCTTGCATGTTATAGAGAACATTAGTTACGAACTACGGGTTTTTGCATTAATTTAACATTTTTATTGAACCTATCGTGTGAATATGCATTTTGAACTCCTTTCTACAGATCGAAAGAAACCACAATTTGACACTGTACAGTTGTAATCACAAGATAACACGCAGAAATCATTGTGCTTATGAGTTATTCAGTTTATAAGCCTGCGGAAGTATAGATAGTCAACTGTTCGACGGATTCAGTTCAAAATTTTATAAGAATCCATACTTTAGATGCTACAGCTGTGTACCGAATTATATATTACTAGACTGTCTTTTGTAGTTACGAAATTCATATTTACTTGAACAGTTAGACAAATAATAATAAATAAAAATATATTTAATTCAAAATTAGATAAAAATCGACAAAATTAATAATAATTCCATATATCAAAGTTTAGCTGTCTAGATTGAAGTGTTTTTAAGTTATCCCTTTCAATAAATTATGATATATGTTTAAAAATATATTTTCGGATTCAGGAATATCTGAAACATGGAGACTTTAAATTATTGATTCGCGAATTTCTTAACGATTACATTAATTCTTCCTACTTCGTATATGAGAAAGTAAAAAAGAGATATAATTTGAAAATAATTATTGGTAAAATTTAACGTGAAAATTCAAAATCTAGACTGTTAAACGCAAATTTGATTTGCTCTTCATATAGTTAAATTCGACAGTCATTTCTTGATTTTCAAGATTGAACGTCACCTAAATTAAAGATATTGTGACAAATATAATGATGGTACTTATTTATTGAGTGAATTTATATCGCATAAATTCTTTAACATAACACTTTGAACTAGTTTTAATGATGAAATAAATTAAACATTCCTGTCCTAAATGCTTTTAAAAACGATGTAAAACTCTTCCATAATTAAACTGTTTTCAGGCCATAAGATTCTGAAATATAATACGATATTCATAGTCATCTGTAATAAGAGAAGTAAATAAAAAATAACGAAATATTTAACGAATTCAATCTTTATCTTTATCACAAAAGATCTTTGCCATAAAATTTTATTCCTACCAAATACTAATTGACTAAACTCGAATTCATGACTTATAAAATAGAGATCCCGTCAAATGAAACAATGCATGATAGCTTTAGTGATTTAGAAGAAAAAAGACTTACAGTTAAGGTTTATAAAAATGGCTATACCTGAATTACTAAGGTAATAATTTTTTTTAAAAATATATTGAAATATTTCATAAACTCCTCATTATATATTTATAAAAATACCAAAAATTATTTTACAGAAACAAAATATGTTATGCAAATCACAAAAGGAAATTCTAAATATATTTTACAAAGAATCATATTTAAAAGTACATGAAAGATTTTTAGTCACTAGAGAATCAATTCATCATTGAAAGAATTTGCCCCTTATGTTTAGTCATTTAGAAATCTTTCTAATCATGATGTAATAATATATTAAGTGATTAGCGCTGCCAGAACAATATTAATGTATATAAGAAAGCCCCTACAAGTCTTTAATTCATCAATCCTGATACAATTTCCTCGTTCATTTTGAAGGTTCAATCCCTACGACTTTTTTGTAAATTACATACTTTTCTATTGGTTACAGGTCGAACTGAAAACAATTATTTTTTTAGTATTTCAGCTTTCCAATTAAGTGTGAAATCTTCAGTACTCTGAGAAATGCTGAAAGGAAATATTTAAAGACTTTAGAAAATGTCTTACGTAAAGAAACAATTGTACAGAAAGAAAGCGCAGTTTGTTTCAGTATACCTTTTCTAAACTACAGAAAAACTAACTATTCCTGCTGGAATTCTGTAATTATTTTATTTCGCTCTGTTATGCCTCTTCATTTTCCTGCTAATGAGAAGAGTGTACAAATTCAAATACTCTTCTATTTGCTTACAGGAAATATATTATTGACTTCAAGTAGGGAGTTGCTCATTTAAATCTAGGACTTCACACGTTTTTTTGTCGTTTAGTCAGTTCCAGGGCAAACCTTTTTCATGACTTTTTTTATTTTTTAAAAAAAGGTATTTATTTTCTGTGTACAAATATATATGTTTTTATAATGAAGATGAAAGGAAAGGATCTCAATATTTTCATCCCTTGATGGTCTTTTTTTCCCTTTAATATGTTTCTTTTAAAATGTTTCTTTCTTTCGAAGCTGAATGTTTTCTTATAGTATTATAATTATAGGACAAATTAAAAAGGATATTATTATTTATTGTTGAATATTGTTATTGGAGTATAGCTAATTTATTTAGAAGAAACGTGGAATTATTTGGATACTAAATATTGACTTTTGAACAAACTTATTTTTGAATTTTTGAAAAAAAAATACTTTTTTTTCACTGAGCTATTTTTTGCATTACTTTTTAGCTCTATTTAGATTTACATAGTTCTAATTAATTAAATCGGAGAACACTAGACAAATATTTATACATAAAAATAAAATTATACATCCAGTAAAACATTGGCAACATGAAATTCAACAAAATCATATTACTGATGAATAAAACGGGCTAAACCTGGGATGTATATTATTTATTTTTTGTAGCAAGAAATCTATGAATGATTTTCATTTAAAAGTAGTAAAAAAAAAAGTAACTGAATATATTTTTATGAGAACTTAAGAATTTTTTTTGTTGTTACTAAAAACACTTTGTTGAAGTTGCATTAAGTTATACATCCATTTGCTACATGCATCTCTATCTAATTTCACATTAAAAGTATTTTATTATAAGATTTAAAAATTGGATTTTTTGTATTCCAATTTTTAAATCTATGTTGACTTATTGCTAAGAATTTTGTGTAAGTATAATGTTGAGGGAAATTTAACGAGTTCTAAAGGCTTTTTTTAAAATCTACTTCTACAAAACATGTTATTAAGGGAGGTATTTGAAAATTAAATATATAAGGACTTATTTTCACTTGAAGTATTTCTATTTGTCGTAATCTTTATCATAATTTATACTAATTATTTCATTTATTTCACTTTTGTTACTAATTATTTATTAAATTAAGGAACTGATTTTGTATTCTGGAGTTACACTATTCCACCGCAAGTTTCTGAGATTTTATTTCATTACCATTATTCAAACAGGTGTCTTTAAAACTTTATGTGTTTTTTCTCAAATACCTATTTCTTGATCTTTCTTCAGAAGTTCATCGTGTGTATAGCTAATCTACTATTAAAGTATATGTCATGTTCATTGACACTAACTGCAAAGAACAAAGACAGTTTTTCTACTTTGATATATACATCATATTCATTGATAATAACTGCAGTAAAATGAAGAAAAAAAAATACAGATTCCCTGCTGTTCTGACGTATAGCATTTTCATTGATATTTATTGCTGGGAGTTTTCAATATGATTTCATACTTTTTCTTCATTTATGATGCTCCCATTTGCCGAAGAAAGTTTACTGCATTAATTCTAGGCATTTAAATTTCGTATTAAAAAACAACCAATAGAGATCATTCACTTTTTAATTTGTGAAAAATCGTGTACATTTTAAACTCAAACTTGTTCAATTTAGTACAGAAATGGCAAACTAAGCTATGTGAAAAACAATTAATCGAAATCGAAATCAGCATTTCCCATGTCAAATTCAACAGTTTTAGCACTAAAATAGCAAAGAAAGTGACAGCATAGTAAATTTTCCGTAGTTAAAGGGCACTTTTCATACCAGGACAATAACAGTATTACATTCCCAATAAGTAAATATCATTTTTAGAAAGCTATAAAAAATGTAAATATTTTAGACAATTAGGATCATTTAAACCAAAGCTCAGCCCCAATAACTGGTTGATTTCGATAACTTTGATTTCATATAAAATCCCATGATTCTTAAATGTGTCATCATGGATCACCTGTCCTCTTCCTCCCTTTATTTTTGAAACAAATTAAAAACACTGTGTAATTTATTTTCTATACCATAATCTTACAATAAAACAATACAATAGTTTACCAAATACCAACAGTTTACAATAATTTGCCAAACGAGCCCATTGAATCGATTTAAATAATTTTGATTTCATGCAGCATTTCTGATTTCTAAATATGCCATCAAGGACTGATTGACCTTTTTTTTATCTTCATGTATAATAGAAACTAATAAAAAGGCAATTTCATAATACATTCACTAGGTAGAATGCATTATGAAATACGATAGATTTTGCCAGCTAATGATACTGAAACGATTTCGATAATTTTGGTTTCATATGAAAGCTATTGGTCATAGTTATATCAAGACTCACATGCTTAAAACATGTGACTGATTTCGCCAGCCAAAACCCTTGTATCATATTGTCATAAAATGTGCTTCGTATGAAAGTTTATGACTCTTAGATATATAAAAATGACTGAATTAGTATATTATCTATTTTATTTAAATGACTGTGGCAGACAAATTCTGTCAGGTTTACCCTGGGAATCAAAGAATTACCCCCCCCCCCACAGAAGAGTAATGTCGCGAAATATCTTTCGGAAATCAATAGTAGTTGGAGAATGGCTTTAATGATTTAATATGAAATTCATTTGAACTTTATGCGATCATTAATGACATACATTTGTAATGAAATAAGAGTTTTCAAAAGTGGTAGATGATTGTATTGAGACAGTGTTTCGGCTTCCCAAATATTTGAGATATATGTGTAATGGGTCCCTGAAGGCAGATGGTATTTAATAAATTTACGAACTCTAATCAATTAATACTTATTTGCTCAATTTATTAAAAGAAGTGTCACACGAATAACTAGATATCTGAATTATTAGCAGTACGGTCACAATTTATTTTGAGGTATTTGATATTGCTTAGTACAGTTCATCTTAAATAATTGTGGCTAGATTCCATGAAACCGTATGTTTAAAAAAGAAACATAGTAGTAAATGACGTGCCGTGACTTCTGGGAAAATGAAAAATAGAAATATATGAGTGACATAGCGCTTGAGCTACGTTTTGCACGCTTCGAAAATCCCCCTTTTTTATTCCCAAGGAATATGCATCGTAAATGGTCACGTGTGAAGAGGAAGGACGTACTCTGCAAGGATTATTTCCCAATAAATATTAGGGCCCCACCGGGCGGTCCTAAGGGAGAAAAAGGGGACGACTCCACAGATTTCTGTACTTGTTTGTTTGAATAGAGCAAAAATCATTGAAAGGCTCGCTTAATGAATCATTGAAAGTCTCTCTTAATGAATCAAGAAGGCTCTGATAATCACCGGTGGCAGATTTAGTCAGTATGTGAGCAAAATAAATATTTGGATGAATGAAATGCAGATGGATTTTTTTAAAAATTGAATATTAGGAAGTAGATAGTCCAGATATTGTTTCTATGAAAGGAAAAACTTCTATTCTTCTCATTCTTTCTATGTAAAAATATTTATTTTTCTTAATATGGATTTTATTTTAATTATATGAAACGAAATCTTCCTGAAACAGGAGTAGTATTTTCTCCTAAGAGTAGAATAAATGCCAATGAATTAAGGAACAAAGACATTTTTAAGCGATATTATTTGATATATATTTATTTTTTATTGTGTCTCTATTTAACAGTACTATCTATGATTTCTGTCAATGAATGATTTAAAAGATATACAGAAATCAATTTTCTAAGTAGTTTTCTTCTTTCTTTTCTTATTTTCGTTTTTTCTTATTGCCACAGAAGGTAGTCGTAGTATATGATTTCTCAAACCGCTTGAGTTGAGCCGATATATTCATTCAAACAGCCAATATATTCATATCTGTAATTTTTCTACTTCAGTTTTATTTTGTTTTTATGTATTTTTTTTATTTCTATAATTCTGCTGTTTTTCTGTTGTTTCAACTTTGTAAATTCTTCATTAGTTCACATTTCTTTCAAAATAATTAGATTGAAAAATTCTAGGATACTTTTTCATCTAAGCATTTAAGAGTGAAATGAAGAATTAAATACAAGAAAAGTGGAAGACTTGTAAAACAAATAATTTTCATTCATTTTTTTTAAATTTAAAATGAGATCTATAAGAAAACAATTTTTTGAATAAATTTTATTAGTAATGGATTTCCTGATTAATCGGTCAAAAAACATAAATAAAATGATGCGATAGTTGATTTTAATGGTAACAATACATTAAAATAAATAACTAAAGCGCTATATAAGAATCGGATCCTCGTTGTAAGAGGAGAATAAAAAAAATATATTTAAAAATAAAAATTTCAATTAAAAATTGTGAAACAGGAGATTTAAATACTAAATTTAAATTTTACTTCCTAATTTTGGATTTTTATATTAAAATTAGAACATATCTCTTTTTTTGTAAAAGCTTATAACCAGAAATTAAAAATATGTATATCGCAAACTTTTCTTCCATTTCCATGCTTTAAAAAGTATATTAATTTTAATTTGAATAACTCAAACAAAATTTGAAGAAATGTTTGTAAATTCTTGAATTGCTCTTTAGTTAAATTATTTGTTTTTTTTCTTTTTACACCCTATATTATTGAAATAAATTATAAATATAAATGATAAAATTATGTTAATCTGACAGAAAATACAATAAATAACTCCAAAAGGGTGTATAACTTATGGTTCACAAATAAGACTTCTAATAAAAATTCGTGAGGATAAAAAAATATTATTTTTAAAACAGATTTTTATTAAAATGTTCCATTTCTTAGCAGATAAAAACTAAGAAAAATAAAAACCTTAATTGTTTTGGAAACAATAACGAGCATATAGTTCTCTCGCCCTCCCTAAATATTAAGTGATTGAAATTTAAAGAGAATTTTGTTGTAGAAATGATAAGGAATTAACAATATAAAAATATTTATCAAACATTGTAAAGAAGCGGAATGAATTTTAGTCTCAAAATAAATTTTTAATATGTTTGAAATGCAAATCCTGAAAAAAAAATATATGGAGGAAAAAAATCAAAGACCCAAGTTTGATAAAGTTTTTAATGCATCTTTTTTGACAATGGATGAATAAAAGGGAGGATCGAATAAAGAGTACAGCAAACATAAAAAGAAATACATTTAAATTATTTTTTATCTGTAACAGAGAATTTTTATATGTCACTTGTATTTTGCGGCAGTCGACATTATTAATAGATGGTCCATAGTCAAATCTTTTTCACAATGAGGGTAAGTACTATATTTATTGAATTTCTCCTTCCATTCTTTAGAGAGATAATTCTTTTCAAACGAATCTTTTTCAGAACTGATTAATTTTTTCTATTTTATTGCTTGGTGAACCATTCTTGTCTTTTAAGTTTTTATTTTGTATAATTTTGTATAAAATGTTCTAAAAAACTTGTTTCATTCTTTTCTTCTCCTCTTTACTTTTCATAGAATTTCCATTCGTTTATATGATATTTCTTTTTAATGGAACTTCACTTCAGTCTAGAGTATTGATTTCACAGAGAACCACTATGCTTTTCTTGAATTTTTTATTAATAATTTTGGCATCATCATTGCATTTAACATGGTATTTCAAATTTTGCATATGAGTTATTTCGATTGTTGCAAAAAAAATATATTTTCAAATTTTAGTAATTTTAGATGAAACATTCGTGTTCGTAAAAATTTTATACACTGTAATCTGATGGTTTATTAACTAATATAAATAGCGATTGTTGTGAGAAAATACAGACTATTCAATCTATTATACATGGTAATATTTAATTGACACAGCTCTTAAGGCTTATACAATGTTAGTTAAGCATTTTCTTATGTGATTGTAGAACAAAATAAACAGTATGATTGTAGATATTGTTTTATGAGCGCACATAAAACACTGCTTCATAATAAAAATATTATAAGAAAATGACTCATATAATTCGTGTATGAGTTCACAAATTCCCTCATGTGAAATAAATTTCCAACAACCTTAATAGCAAAGTGCAAATGGTGTCTATTTTGATATTTAGAAGTAAGTTTTCGCATAATTATTTCAACACACATATCTCTTTCAGTACTGATGCCCTCCAAATGGCCATAAAATAGTGCAACGGCATGTTGGTCTCTGTATCATATGTGAGGTGTAGGATTTAAAATAAGTTATCAATAAATATGCCCTCGCTTTACATCCTGCACCTGTCGTTTGAAGCAGAAACTAGCCTGCAAGTACAGAATTTGTACAACCGATTAGGTCGGCTTAGTAATGAAAAAGATATTGAAACAACATGAGTAAATATACATTATTTACCAATAAGTATTTGGGCACCCATGCAAATGAGGGTATCTGCAGTACTTACTGATCTACGTTTTAAATATCATGTAGGAAACAGCAGTGGCATAAGTCGCATGCACGATGCCAAGGAATTCAGATTTGTCTGACTTCGAAGAAAGCGTAATTGCCTGATATCATAGAATGATCGATTCTTAAGGGGTATATCTAATGAATTAAATACTCCAAAATCAACAGTGGCTTTTGGAATAATAGTTTGTCCAAATTGACAACAGTTTAAGAAGTGGAAGGTGAGTAGTGATTGTCCGAATGTGCTTCGACTCCGAAAATCCAAGAAACTAAGAGATAGAGATTGACGAGTGCTAATCGAAGAAATTCAGAAAAAACCGTACCAAACCGATGACTCACACACTCCAGGAATGTGCACTCCGAATGCAATAAGCATTCGGTGACTATTATTTCTATAAATACCAACCGTAAGGAAGCACGTTTGCTTTATTTCAATGGTTGTGTTGCCGTCCATAAGCCCATGATTACTCCAACCGCGCTGCTCGGTTGAAGTGGTGAAAGGCACGTCGAAATTGGACCGTAAATAAGTGGAAACAGGTTCTGGAGTGATGAATCAAGGTTTAATATCTACCAGTCGGAAGGCAGAGTCTGGGTTTGGCGTATGCATGGAGAACTCCCTTTGGCAGAATGCATTATGCCTACAGTAAAGTTTGGCTGAGGTGGAATTCTGGTCTGGAATGTTATGGACTTGAACCCTTGATCACAGTTCATGGTAAGCTCAACGTTTACTCCTACTCCACTATTCCATACAATGGGCCTTCTATGCTGTGACGATTTTACGGGTTGGATCATTGTTATTTCTAGGATGACAACACCACTTCTCATATTGCGAGGTCCACCATGGATTGATATGCTGACAATGCGGTGAACTGACATGACTGGTCTTCCCGGAGTCCAGATTTGAATCTTATGGAAAACCTCTGGGATGAGTTGGATCGCCGAATTACAGGGTGCAGCAATTATTCAAAATTGGTGAAAGAACTTATTACTTATTGGTAGATAATGTATATATCAATTAGTATGAGCCATTTCCAAGACACAATTAATCATTATTAAGGAAGAATGTTCAGATGCTTCATAACGGATTGCTACAAGATTTTAAATCGGCAATGCACTTTTAGTATCTCTACAAGGCAATTACAATGGAAAATAGTTACAATCCCAATATGGCTCCTTGTAGACCCGACCTACAAATTTTAATTTCTGTGATTTTAAGGCTTTGCGTTGTCTTCAGAAACTACAAGGAGGATAATTTTGTGACATAAGTTTTTACCACAATAATATCATTTCAATGCCTGGTTCATTGTTATAGCGAAATGTCTAAACACTGAAGACATATTTAAATAAAGGGAGGGGGGAGGAGATTCTATGAATAATACGATGATTGTTTTATTCGTGTTTTTATTCTTAAAACTGTCTGACAGAACTTTCTTGAGACCCGGAATGTTTTAATACCGCTAATTCCAGTCGCTAATTTCTAGATTCAGAGGCAATTACAGTATATGGTTTATTGTAAAAGTGCTGAGGCTTTATTTGTTAAAATTTTATCTCATATAGATGATTCTTTAATCATTTGAGAGAGATTAGATCAAGAGTAAATTTTAATTCTTAACATGGTCTTATATGGGCTAGAAAATTACAAATATTGCAACTTTCGCTTGTGTAGTTTCGTTGACATTTTATCCATTCCCATAACAATATATTAAGGGTTATCATTTTCACATGCAATATCAACGATAAAATAGTGAAGCAAAACAGCCTTCAATACATTTGATTCAATTATAGTATTCTTCGAAATCGCCAGTAATCCTTTGTATAGAAAATAGTAATACCGAAATGGATAATAAGTATCTAGGAACAACCAGAATATCCCATACATTCCCAATACGGTTAAGATGATAAAATTCGAGTTCTTCGATATTTTTTATAGATGCATTCCATAAATTTCGATGAATTTCGCTATTTCCTTCTTTGCATCTAATGTTTCCATTATTTACAAAGTTTCTTTCTATACTGAAATTCCTGCTTGGATCATACAGACGTTGTTTGAAAATAACATTTACTAGAATTTTTTGATATCCTATGAAATTGATTGAAAAAGTTGATCGTTGTATGTTATTTGTGTAATGCACCATGCCTTTTTATCCCGTGTTATATTTAGGAATTGTTATTGCATTAAAGAGCCATGACATTAAATTAAAAAAAATACACACAATAATATCACGTTTCATCAAAATAACTGTTTGTTATAAATACTTTAATCAGAAAACTCTTTAAGTTCTAGCATCTAAAGAATGTAAAGATAAATCTTTATATTTTAGAAAAAAAATAAAATTTTAAGAAATTCCCCTTTTATTTGATCAGACCTATACGATAAAACTAAATTATCCATTAAAATTCTCAAATGTATTATGAAACTTTGAAATAAATAGTATTATTCAATTTTAACATGTTCAAAGGTATTCTAAATATTAAAAGTCACGAAATACATTTAAAGAAAAAAAAATTCATTGACACAAAATGTTTCTTAGAATTTTATTTTTATCGAATCGTATTATAGAATCATCTATTGGATCTTTGATAAAAATTAGCGGAAATTAATTTAAATTAAAAGTTGTTGTGTGGCATTACTCTATTTAGAAATTTATGGATATGGAATAAAGATCGAATTAAAATAATTAAAACATGTCTAATTCTATAATATCAAGAATGAAAAGGATCCAGTAAAAACTTCGTAAAACAAGGCAGACGATCCTTTTTTTTAGAAAAAAAATTTAATAAGAGAATTATTTCTCTAAATGACCAGCATTAATAAAAGCTAAGAACTTTATAAATTACATCTGAAAACTGTAAAATACTTTTAACTTTAATTTTAAAATTTTATTTCTTACAATTTCATCAACAACTATTAAAGCGTATTACAAATGTTTCTTTTATACAACCTCTTTAATATATGTTCCCTCTCTTTAGGGCAGAGTGGATAAATAAGTAATCTATATTGCTAACCTATAAATTTCACAAAATATTCTTTCAGTTTATGTTGCTTATATTCTTTGATAGCATGCTATCTTATTATGATGCTTTTTTGAGCATTCTTGTTACTAATACTGATATATGAAACATTTTATATACAATTTCTAACTTAAGAGCTTTAAATCATTAGTTGATTATGTTATATTTCTATAAACTTAAAATATTATATTTACTTCTGAAGCTTATGATAAATATTTATTTTCACAGTGTTGTAAAAAATCTATTTAAGGTATATATTAAATTTTCTTATTATATACCAGAATAAATATTTTTTAGCTTCACATATTGCAATTTTCTTTTTCAATCTGTGATTTCTCTATAGATACTTTTCCTAAGCATCAATTTCTTTTTCACTTAATAACAAACGATTGCATTTGAAAAAAAGATCTGATTTTGTTTTCCTTCCCTTCTTACACAATGCTATTCCTTTGCAAAAATTGCTTCTAAACGAAATGCTCAACAGTTGGCAAGAGTTTAGTGAGTGAAAAAATGTCTAACTCTTTAAAGCGTTTTCTAAAATACTTTTCAATAGTTTGAAGGCTTAAAAGACGCTACTATTCCGAAGGTAAGATTGTAGTGTACTTTTTTTGCTTCTAAAGCCGAATTGCAGAGTTTGCTTCTAAAATTGAATCTATGCATACTTATTTACCCTATTTTTGTTAAACAGATTTTGTGCATTTTGTAAAAGAGATTTTTGCATGTTTTCTTCTGGGGCTTATGATAAATATTTATTTTCATAGTGTTGTAATAAGTTTATTTAAGGTATATATTAAATTTCCTTATTATGCTCCAGAATAAATATTTTTTAGCTCCACATATTACAATTTTTTTTTAATCTGCGGTTTTTCAAATGATATTTTTCCTATCATTTTCTTTGCCACGTAATAACAAACACCTTTCATGTAAAGAAAAGGCTTGAATTTGTTTTCCTTTCCTTCTTACGCAAAGATATTCCTTTACAAAAATTATTTCTAAATGAAATACTCAATAGTTGGTAAGACTTTAGCAAGTAAAAAAAATATTTTATTAAAGCTTTTTCTAAAATACTTTTCAAGAGTTTAAAGACTTAAAAGACGATCCTATTTCGAAGGTAAAATTGTGGCGTACTTTTTTAAAACAGAGTTAACTTCTAAAGCTTAATCTATGCAATTTTATTTACTTCATTTTTGTAAAGGAGATTTTGTGCTTTCATTGTCGTTATGGCATTTTAATAGAATTTAACACTCTGCTGACGGGATCTTTTTAATAAGAAGCAGAATTTCACAGCCTCTTAAAAAAGGTGAAATGGATTCTTGTAAAAATAGATTTTATTGTGCTTGTGGTTATAAAAGGTACCCAAAAGGTGACACTACATACATGTTTTAGATTTATTTTAGGAAGTTTTTCAATCAGATAGGAAGTTTACTGTGTTTTGGTTGGAGATAGTTTTCTAACGATAACACCGACTTCTTTTATTTGAAAAAAAAAAAAGAAATTTAAAGAATAGAATAAATAATATTCTTCTTTAAATTTCTGAGGAACGTTTTAAAGATTCTTTTTTCAACGATTTGGATTTCTAAAGTTTGCTTTAAGGTGTACGTACACACTAGAATATTTTTAAAAATTTTTAACATTAAAAATCCAGTTTTTTCACAGTAGGTCATTAATATATGTTTAAACTCATTTCAGTCAGAAAAAACCCTATTACACTAATTATTATTTAATGAAATAATATTTAATGAGCTAATTAACATATTTTTGGAAACATGATATCTTAAATTCTAATTTGAGCAGACACACAATTCTAGTTGGAAATTATGCCTAATATTAGTCTTCATGTTGTCTGCCTCAATCAAGTTATAAAAATGTAGTTTTCTTTAACAATTTTTTCATCAACGATGAATAGAAATCGCGAGATTTTTTTCTGTAATTTTAATTTTTAAACAGCTATTAAAAATTTATTTCTATAAATATAACTTTAATTGAGGCACAAAATATTTATTGTTTCATACAGATTTTTTTGATATATAAATAATTGTATTTGGTTAGTTTCTTGTTCGGTTATGATTGTTTGAATGAAGCATCATAATAGAAAAATATCATTCTTCATAAAATGAGTTATAAAAAACCGAAATTGAGTTTTTAATGAAAGTACCACAAGAAAAATAATTATAACTCGATAAATATCCCGAATATTGACAACATCTGGGTATCGTTTTAAAGCTAAAGAATCAGAGAACATTTTGAAGCAATAAAAATATTGGATATATTGAACGATTTTCGAAGTTTCAAATGTGTATGTACACCTTAACAGAATAATTGTGTACTTGAATTACTTTTCCTTCCCAGGAAAATAAGATTTTCATACTTGTTCATATTTGAATTTTATTTTTCCTCTGTTACGCATTAAACAAATGTTAGATTTATGTTGTATAGACATTTATAATAAAAATTTCACGAAATAAATCGTTATACATGGCATTAATAAAAGTGACTAAATTAATAAATAAACGTAAAATAATTTACTGTCATGAACAAAATGATAGCAAGATAAACAGATTCTAAAACATTAAGAGTACATATTTCGTAAAGGGTTAATGTTTAACATTATGAATATTTTTCCATATCCCCATAGTGTAACAGAAACGCAATGACATTATAAACTTATCCAACGAAATATTGTCTCATGTAATTACGGCCCAGATCTCAATCCTTCCTATTTTCATATATTTTTGCAATATTAATTCTTTATTTATGGTAACAAATTCTCGAAATATAATGCTGTGAAATAAGATATCAAACAAGATAAGCTGGAGAATAAGGTAACCGACTACGTTCAAAGGAATGTTTTTGAAAAATTGGATTTTTTAAAAAATATTTATGGTTTTTAGATGTATTATAATTATAAACACTATAAATACAAAAAAAAACATTATTTGGAAATGTAATATACTTGAAAAATAGGAAAATTTGCATTAAATTTTAATGAAATTTAACCAAAACGGTTAACACTCTACACAAAATTGTAATTCAGCAATCCTATTTTTCTTTGTACGCAAGTTATGGAATATAATGATGAATGAAATGAACCAAAATCTAAGAAATATTTTGAGATTCAAAGAAATTATGGGTAAAAATATACGTATATATACATTTTTTTCCATAAATTAACAAATTAATTTTTCTAAAAACACCTATAAATGAAAAAGTATTTCACCAACAATAAAACTTTTGGTTCATTTCATTGCCCATAGTATTTAAAACATACGCTGAAATTTTTATGTAAATACCTCTATTAGTTTTTGAGATATCATGTTAACGGTAGATAATTTTTATGAAAATTAAAGTTTGAGAAAATTGAAGTTAAAGAAAAATTTTAGCTAAAAATTGTTTAAAATTCTCCTGGATGATAGTTCAGATCTTCCTTTTCCTAGAAAATACTATTTTGGAAAGAGGAAATCCTGAACTACAAGAAATAATAATAAAAAAAGAATTCACCAATGTGGTCGATAACCAGTGTTTTTAACGAATAACGTGTTGAATATTTCTGGAATTTAGTGGTAAGAAGATTATATTTAAATTAGTTTCATTTATTTTTTACTAAGAAAATATAGACCAAAAAATGTTAAATATTTATTGAGAGAAAATTAGGAAAAAGGTACTTTTTATCATGAAACATTGCTAAATTTTAATTTTAATAATAATCTATTTGCATTAAATTTTAAGTTTTATGTCATTTGATCAGATTTATGAATTTAAATAAAAAACTTTTTATAGGATACATAAATTTTAAAAACATTTTTGTTTTGAATGAACAGAAAGAGAATGTGATAGTTATCAGTTTTCATAATATCTCATATGCAATTGAAGAATTTTAATTAAAAAGTATGCTACATCAGATATAAAATAAAAATTATCACAACGTAAAGGAAATGAAAATCCGTGAACTAAGACAAGTAAATCTTATTGTTTTTGTAAATTCTTTTTTTTTCTCGAAATATAAAGAGAAATTATTTAAATTCATCTCCAATATTACGCCTTTGAAAAATAATTATTTGAATAGCACTCCCTGCATTTATTTGAGTATTTCCAAATTTGACATTCTTAAGATAATGAAAGACGGACGAGGTATATAGAACAAAAATAATAAAAGCTGATCCTTAAAATTCTGCTCTTGAGTCTAAATATTGTTACTAAACCTTCACTTTTAAGTCCGTAAAGTTAACAGGTTCGTGTAGTGGATGTATGGAGACGCACAGTCAACAGGACTCGGTGACAAACGACGATTTCATTTAACACGAAATCACTGATACGCAGACAAATTCACAGCCGGAGACACACACAAAAAATACACAGCAGTACGCAATAGCACCAAGAATCACAACAACGATAAGATTGTCGAAGTACTCAGGGAAAGAACTCGTTCAACTATTAATCAGAGTAGAACTCAAAACACTGCCTTCAGCTTGAGACTGTCGACCTTTTATAGTTCCCGGAAGGCAGGTCGAGAGGTTTCTGGACCAATAAAGTGTATCTCGATTCCTATTGGCTGGATTACAAAAATTCTCGAAGTTTCCAGTAGTATTTGTAGCCTTTTTTGTAGCCAAAGATGGTCTCAAAGTTGGTCGTCAACCCCTGGGATCACTGATAAGGCTTCCGATCAGCACCCAACAGAGCTGATCGTAAAACGGTCTTTTCAGTGATTGCAGTAATCGTGCTGAAAAACAACAATACAGATTTGTAACAATATGAATAAACCTTTTAAATAAAGCTCTGCAATTCTTAGAAATTTTTTTTAAACACGTTTTTATCCTTAATTTGAGTTTTATTCTGACATCAAAAAAGTGAAAAAACTATCACAAACAAATATTCATAATTTTACGGAAAAGTTACACTTCAATATGCTTTTGGGAATTGCATTGCCATTTCTAAAAAATTATAAATAATTTTTGAATTTTTTAAAAAATTTTCTCAAAAGAGAGTTTAATGGGATATAATGCATTGAGTGAAAAGAGTACCAGTTTAAAAAATAATGATATTTATCCTAAAATGTAAATTACTAGCTTCTTAGTATGAATAATTCTACTGATCATTAAATAAACAGAAAGGAAATAAAATTCTTTGGGAGGCTCTTTCATTCATTATTAAACAAGTAAAGCGATTGAATGGATTATTTAGAATCCAATGAAAAGCATCATTAAAGAAGTGTCATTTTAAAGTTTAATGCGTGAGTAAAGGTTTAATGAAATATTTAGGGAATGTACTGATGTTTTTTTAGTGAAATTGTAATTAAATAATAATAAAATCAGTTTACTGAATTTGAATGAAACAATTTTATATTTATCATTTCAGAACATGACGTTGTTTCTGTTGGAGGATTTTGAAGCCACAAAATGCATGGACAGAAATTTAGCGATTTATCGCTTTCGAGGGATCGACTTTCAGCTTTTAGGTTTATAGGAAATGATGAAGAAGGTTGTCACATTTGAGCGACTTATCGCTAACAAAAAATTATA
>JAPMOR010089156.1:231877-252235 GCA_026543865.1 Argiope aurantia | reverse complement strand
TATATAAATTTGCTATATATGTCGAGCAGTCATTATAAAATTTAATTACATTTAGGAAGATAAATATAATTCATAATTAAAAAATAATAATTTATTACACCTGAATTTCTTTTCATGTATAAAATGAAAACTGAGGAAATAAAGGAATTAGTCCTACAATGACAGTGATTATTATAAATAACCCTCTAAAAATGAAAAAGTTTTAAATTAATGAGATATAAAGCCCTGCAATACAAATGAGATCGTAAAACCTTCGGTAATAAGAGGAATCTTTCAACGCTAATTCGTAAAGCTCTGTCAGATTCAACTTTCATTTGTTATCACGGAGGACAGTCTCCATAAAAATGTAATCCTCATAAAACATTGATTGCGTGTTCTGCATTTAACGATGTGGCTGTCAAATTCGTGATTCTTCTCCTTTCTGGTGAGATTCACGTTCGCATTTTTAATAAGGTTTCCTGAAACAGCCAGAGAAAATGTTACAATCAAATTAGAGGAGTGATGAATTATAAAAGTGCAATAGAATGTAGTTAGAAGTGGCGAAACGTGGGTAGAATATTTTTTTGTTGTTGAGTGATTTTTTTTTCACGGAGAGAAAAAGAGAAATATCTTTTCAGGATAATATTTCAGTTTTCACGTGAAAAGTTGTAAAATGTATCCTATGACAGATGACTGCATTTAAGAGGTATTTATAATATTATACACTAAAAATTTGACAAGAATATTAAATTAAGCTTAACTATGCATAGTGAAAGTTTAATCCTAATGTTTTCTAAAGGATAGATTCTTTTTGTTCTAATAGTTATTAATTGAATTTTCAAAAACATGTGAATATTTATTTCATCTTATTAAACTGAAAATTATATTTGTCGGTAATATGCTATAAAAATATGCTATTAGATGCTATAAAAATTTCGTTTTTAAATATTAGAATAAGATATATCTTCTTATGAGATTTTAGCTCGTTTCTCTCAAGTCTAGCTGCTAAGTTTGGGGTTCAGGCATAGTGGAGGGAGCAACCAAATTTTGCTTAAATGTGAGTTTTAGTATTTTTGTTTAACGGTGGTTTGGGAAATTTTAGTGTTGAAAGTGTTAACCAATTCACAAATCACAGATAGTGTGTTAATAATTTTATTTTAAATCAAACATATTTTTAAGATTATTATCAGTATGGTTTGCTTTAATCATTTGGTCATTTTTCAAATACTGAGTGTTGTTGACACATTTAATTTATGAAATGCGCCGGAGACCTGGCCTAGGCATCTCGCTTCACAGAGAACCTGTGATCTGGGCGTCCTGTGTTCGAGTCCTGAATCGGGCATGGTTGTTCTCTACCTGTGTTCTGTGAGGTGTTTGAAAGAATTCCCCGCCCCCTGTAAAAAAGGGTTGTGCAAGTGAATGTATGTGTCGTTTGCATCGATGACAGACTTTTGCACTCGGGTGCTCTAGGGCTTTGAACTCAGAAGCTACTGCTCACACGGCTTAAATCGCTGACATTTCGTCAGCAGGCTTGTAAAATTCATTTTATAATAATGATATTCCTCAGTATCTAACTTTTTTCTTAAAGAAATATGTCTTTGGAAACAAAGCTGAAAATTCTAGACAAATACTGTGATTGAAAAACAAATGAGGAAAATAAATATATTTTACTTATTTTCTTATACTTTCTATATACATTCATTGTCAATGCATTCTGTCAGAAAATTGTTTGCATAAGAGATGAAATCAGCATTTATAGTTCTTCTTAATGAGCATGTTCTGAGGTCGAAATTCCTCCTTAATTTCCAACTCTAAAACCAAATGTTAGCTGAAGCTATAATGAGGGAAACATTTGTTTTCCTTATCTGCCTGAAAATGAAAATAGTCAAGTCTGTTCCAATTTTGAATGTATGTAGTTGGCAGTCTACAATATTTAGCTAGTTCATTGGCCCTCTAGAGAGACATGATATATTTGATGATATTTTTTTATTGGTTTGATTATAATTATATTTTCTGATTTGTGATGATATAATTGTATTTGCTATGAAAATAAAAGCATTGAGTATTAAAACATACCTTTCATTATTGCTTGTTTGTCCTTTATTGATCATTACTCAAAACTATTTTTCTTTAAGAAACTTTTCTAGAATTTGTCAGATCATTGTTCATTTCAGATTACTTTCTTGATTTAGTGTTCGAATAAATGCGTGAAACATTCTATATATTTAAAGCAAAGCGAGCGAACATTTTTCTTCTCAAAAAGAAAGCAATTCTAGACATTTTAGAAAATAGAATTCAACTCTCTAAATCAATTATAATTGGAGAGCTAAACGAACTTTGCACATATTTGGTCTGTTCCAAATTAATTTGGAATTTTTAATAACTAGTGTTTAAATCTCTTCTTATTATAGGACAAAGTTAATATTGAAACATTCTGAAATCGAAGGACAAAAGAATAAAACATTAATGCAGCTTCGCAAATGATGTATAAAGCAAATTATTTTGAACAATTGGAAAAGTTTCATGTCAACAACCAACTATTTCTTTTATTTAGAAAAATACGATTAAAAAATTTCACAGCAATTAGGACAGCGAAGGAATTGATATCGAAAAGAAGAATTCCATAAAAATAATTTTATGTTTCATTTAGTATCGCAATATCTCTTCTCTTATCATCGAAAACTTGAGATTCCGGAAGTTCCCACTTCCTTTTGGTATTAGTGGCAAGCGAGATCAATTTCAATTATGAATAAGGCAATGCATTTTATGAGAATTTTATAAGGTACCTACTTATTTAAATCTGAGTTTTACACATTTGTTTGTTCTCCTTTTAGTCAATCCCTGGTTGAACATCTTTATATACCTTGGAAAAAAACGGGACTTCTTTTGTTTGAATATAAAGAGAGGAATTTCATCTTAATGGCGAATAAGTTGGCGTCTCAAATATTTTGAGCCAATATTTATTTTTGTCCTCAATTATAAAGTACAAGGAGTGCATTTCTTTGTATGAAAGATACTATAAGTAGTATTTTTTTTCTTATTAACATCGAAATTTTTTTGACCATCTTGGAAAAGAATGCAAAGATCTGAGATCATATTGCTACAGCTGTGAAGACCAATATTACACAATTCACCGCAAATAGTGGACGTTAACTGCCTCATTGAATAATCACTGGCGAACACTTAATCTGAGCTTGATTCAAACCTTCTCTAAAAAAAGAGGACCCCATTATACTCAGACAAAAAGGTCTAGAAACCATATAAAAGTTCTCCTAGGGGAACCTGGCTGTTGCTTTCAAGTATCGTCTTCATTATTCCACGTTATGAAAAAGTCAAAATTAACACAGGTTTGATTGCCTCCAACTTCACCAGCAAGTTTTTGGCAACCAAAGAAGCCCTAACTTTTTACCTAACTAATTCTCAAGCTATGGACCTAGCTGAGGGACCGGTTGTTTTCTCAGTCTCTAAATCTGCCTTAGAGGCCATCGGAAAATGAGACATAGACGTCACCTCTACTATAAATTACTTATTCGATCAACTGCATTACAAGAAGAAACCATGTGTACTATAGTGGATACACCCAAATGTACACATCGAGAGTAATGAGTGTGCAGATACTTTGGAGTGCTCAGATGCTAAAGAGGCATGAAATCTTGCCCAACTTAGTTCCACCATCACACTTGCAAATGCGAACGATTTGGCCAGATGTAGACTTATAAATTTGCTCTCTAGAAAACCTTTAATCACTGACTTTCATTTCCCTGGAAATGTAACAGCTACACTGGCTAGAATTAAGATCAAATCACTATAAGATAATGAAGATTCTTCCTAATTGGACAAGAACCTATATTTACTGCAAGAACTGCTCGGAAACTCAGCTCACACCGAGACACATATTCGAGTGCCCATCTATAACCGCAGATATCTTAAAGCTTGACTGATTAACACTGATAGATCCACTTCGGGAGATCTTTTTCAGTCCTTAAGTATCAAGGTTGGCGGCAGTGGTCCTCTGGACTTTTAACAATATCTGAGACTTTCTTTCCTCATCTTTTGCATTTCCATGGACACGACAACAACATCAACTGCTTTATTCATAACACACATTTCAAAATCATCTGTAGAGTCACATATTCTTGATACTCCCGGTTTAGTTCAGAAGTAACGGTAGTATCATCTTATAAGTAAACATGCAGCTATTGATTCCGTATTCTGAAATACTTCAATCGTTTATTCTATTGCACAAACTCTTTACTTCTAGCTTCTAAACTTAGAAAATTCTCTAACTAGTTAAACTAGGAAGAGCGGAAGCTGCAAACAACATTCTCCATCCTACAATTGTAAAATTTGAACAAGATTTGATCGTTATTCAAGAACATTAATCTAAAAATAACCAAATGCAAGGAATTTCAAAATTTTTGCATATCTCCGATCCAACATCAAATAAAGTAATGATCACCAGCTCAAACAGAAAACTTCAAGCAGTTAAGATCTCCGGCCATTTCTTGGTTGCTTGCCTTCCTTTACATTCAGAGTTTTAAGAAACGTTGCTGCTATCAGGGAATTTATAAATCTCATCTCAGATAAAACAAAATCCTTATTTTTAAAGGACCTTAAGGACCACATTACCTTTGGAAAGCTATAATGGTGTAGATATCTTAATATTATTTACGCAATGCCCAACACAGGCTAGACTCACTACTAATCAGTTGTTTCAACAATTCTTATGTTATATTTCGGCAATGATTGTCTGAGAGGTCCTATGATTGGATTTTTAAAATCATATTCACGACAATGCTTAAAAATATCGGAAAGTTTACAGAAGGAGCATGGAGTAGATAGTAAGAGTAGGTTTTAGATTAGTTTAACTTTATTAAATCCCGTTTCAAAGCAACACTTGGACTATTTTGGGACGGTCTTCGTAATTTTAAACCACGGTAAGATGAAGAGGACGACATCTGACCTGTCCCCCCTCCCAAAACTTCCACACTACAACAGCGGAAGAATGTTTGGCCTGATGGATTTAATGTGCACCAAATCCGCTTGCACGACGGTTCTTCGGTGGAATCGGGTCTCGAACTTGAAACACTCCGACATCTTACCCCAAGGCCACCGCTTCCCGTAGTAAGAGTAGGTGCATATATTGGTAAGAGAATAGAGTTATTTTATGCTATGTTAATAAATTACATGAGATTGTATTTGGGTAACGCTGGTAGACGAGCACCTCGGCTACTTCGACCCACCCGAATGCTAATCTGAATGACCGGACCA
This sequence comes from Argiope aurantia, assembly GCA_026543865.1. Taxonomy (NCBI): domain Eukaryota; kingdom Metazoa; phylum Arthropoda; class Arachnida; order Araneae; family Araneidae; genus Argiope; species Argiope aurantia. The sequence continues at coordinate 246,985 of JAPMOR010089156.1, read as the reverse complement.
CCGAGACAGCAACACTGGCGGAAACTATATTTGAGTTCTAAGGACCCTCACCAGCTATAACCCTTCCCGTGTAAAGTACGTCTCATCATTGGTGCGAGGTACCCGAATCCCACTATTTCTGTAACCACCATTGGGAAACTTCTCATCCTCATTTCTGAGTTGCCCCCCCCCAGTAGGTGGTGGTCTAGTGCAAGGGACATTGGATCTCCCGAAGTTAATAATACTAGTAGTAATGATATCTTTATGATGTTTAACAACTGATACACTGAATGCAAAATGTAGTGTAAACCCCAACTTCCTCTAATTTCTACTAGATTGCTGTTTGTAGCTTTCGAATCTAATTGTTTAGAGAATGATTAGAGATTTAGAGATTGGTAGGTTATTGCGTATCTCGTCATGTCTTTTATTATTTCTTCTTAGAAAGGATTATACACACGAATAATTGTAATACTCATAAGTGTAAAAGCTTCTAGAATAAGCAAAGTATACATTCCTATTTTATCATATTTTATTGCTTACAATGAAAAGAGTTGTAAATTTGTGATTGCTCTGCATTATTTACTGCGCAAAGGTAGTCAAAATGTCAAGAAGGTTAATTATTCCTTACTGTACCATATTTAGTCCTCAAAGTACGTGCATCTATTTAATGGAAGCCGTTATGTATTTCAAACACGCACTTACAATTTTTAAGAATGAAACATTTTCCCTGAATTGGAGCTCTTTTGAAACATTTCGGGGGATTTTTCTTTCCACTTCTTTCTTTTTGAGAAATATTTTATATCTTGATAAATAAAACCGTTGTTGAACACACATGGAGGAATTTCGATTAGATGTATCATTCTTTTATTCCCCTTTCAACTTTTTTTTATTTTTACGGATTTTATGCCATGTTCTATGGTGTTGCAAAATCTAACGCTGCATGCCAAAAAAGAAAATGTGGTTTTAAAGAGAAATAATAATCGCCATTTAACTTGCCATTTAATCGCCATTAAATTCTCAAAAAATCTTATAATAACGTCAAATGAATTGCTGAACATTTTCTTTATTTCTCTATCTCTATTAATTGTTTTTATTTCTCTATCTCTATTAATTGTAAAGGGTAGAGAAGGCATATGCTTCTGTGTCATAGTGAATAAGTTGACACTTAATATCACAAACCACTTAAGGTGAAGCTATCAAATTTGACAAAAATATTTTTGAGAGAAAAAGTAAATTGTTTTCCTTTTTATATTTAATCAAAATGTTAATTTTTAAAATCTGTTTCTTTGCTGTTTTTTTAAAAAAAATTACAAGACTTTTCATATCGACATTTCTCCCGTCATCAATTCAAACATATTTTTCCACAAGACGGACACAAGCACCTACCTTTTTTTTTATATTGTAAGTTGAAACATAGTAAATTAATTTGTTCGAAAGCCGAATTTAGGTTAAAATAAAAAGGAAAATGTTTTCCCTTTTGATTGAATCAAAACGTGTTTATTTGATGTTTTTTTTAATATAATCACTTTCATTTTAACATTTCTCCATCATCAATTTCAAAAATATTTTTTCCACAAAATTGCCACGAGCATCAACACATTTTTCTATGTTGTAAGTTGAGATGTAGTGAATTAATTTGTTCGGAAGCCTAGAAATAAAAGAGAATTTGTCGACTCATTTTAACTCTTCCATTTACAAAAGTTGAAATGTGCATGTATACAATAAACGATACATGGCAAATAATTTAAACTAAATTACTTAAATTTGATTAAACAAATTGAATAATTAAGAAATTTTGAAGGAATTTTCCACATTATGTAACGAATATTTACTTCATTAAGGTATATTTTTCCAATTTTGTTCTTTGCACAAATTTTTCGGATTTTTCTATATACTAAATTATAATTTAATTTGTTTAATTGTTAATGTTTAACACAGTTAATCAGTTTTCATATTATTTGAAATATGAAGAATTATACATTTTTCTATTCCGCCCTTCAGTGAAGAAAGTTGGATTTATTTCCTCACAGAAACTGATGCAACACTATTAAGCATCAAAAACGAAATCGATTTATTTTCATATATTTCTGTTAAGCCAAAAGAATCAGAAACATTCATCAATCTAAGAATTCTGTGTTGTGTTTCTATTCATATCAAAGCGCATTTGAAAAGAGAATAAATCACTTTTCACTATGCTACCCCAATCCGGATGTTTTCCAATAATAAAGAGATAAAGTGTTTTCCCTTTTACTTTAATGAAAACTTATTTCTTTGAATTTCGAGAGTGGTTTCTGTCTGAAGGAATTTTTACTTTGAAAGACATATTTATAATGTACATAAAGTAATGTACATAATGTACATATACTTCGAAAAATTCTAATTATTTTTTTCTGTTATACTTATATTTGATATTGGCCGCCTTTGGTGATCACTTACTTTGTGAGATTATTTATTGCTAAAAGTTTCATTTAAATATTTTTGTAACCTGGTTTTAAAAACTTTCCAAACAAAATATTCAAATTTAAAATCTGGATGATGTTTTAAAAACCGTACACTATTATCTTCATTGTGAGTAGATTTTTAACGTTAAATTTCTTGTATTGCCTCTAAAACGATGTATTTAAGAGCTCATACGCAAATTTAAAAATGCCAACAGCACTTTATTCGATATTTAAATATTACCGAACGAGTAATAGAGATCCTTTAAAAAAAAAAGGAAGGAAGAGGTATGGAGTATGAAAAAGGATCTTTGATTATATATATATATATATATATATATAAATTTTTGTCAGCTACAAAAATATGAAATGAAAGTTAAAAAAATGCTTTCATTGTCATAATATTTTATTTGTAATTGCTACTTTTAAATACTGAGGACATTTTCTGCCCATATGCAATTTAGAATTCCAACACGTCGACTCATATAAAGACGTTTACAGAATATAAGAAATTATTGCAACATGGGAAATTTATTTTTTAATAAATATATTATTAGGTTTAACTATTTATTTTTACAAATGTGATGACACAGTTATTTATTTTGTTTTTTTTTAAACTCAGGCATAACTTACTAAATGTTTTGTAAGATGAAAAGTGCTGATTGCGTTTGTTGATTGATATCTCTTTATACCTCCGATATATCTTAAAAAAGTCTCAAAATATATAAAATTAATCTGCTGTAATTTTATGATTATTATTATAATTCATATAATCATAAATGCAATTAAAAGCACTCAAATATCAGAAAATCATTAAATCAATTAATTATAATGCATTTGGAATTAATTTTTTGAATGCAAATTATATCTTGCATTTATTCTCTACACATTCGGTGGCAAAGAATTTCAAATATTATTGAAACTTCAAATATTTCTTAATTCAATCAAGGTATATTAATGTAAATTTATACTCTAGCATGTTTATATTCACAAAGAATATAAACATGCATAAATAACATGATGTGTCCCTAGGAAATTTCAACGATTTTAAATATGTAGACATATACCTTAAGAAGATAAAGCCCATATGCCGGCATTTTTCCTTACACGATATTATCTTTATAATGATATTTTTAATTCTCATATACGAGAAGAGTAAGTGGATAAAAACAGCAGAATAAAGCTGAATGGCTTGTCATGTTTTGCGTTTTTACATTAATTACCTTATGAAGGGTAATTATAGCTAAAATATATGAGAAAGTAATGGGCTTTGATATTTTAACGAATCTTTATGTTTCAGTACACTTTGAGACAGGAAAACACTTTTCATAACATTTCATTTCTAAAAAAAACGCACATTTTCTAAGAAATGGAGGAATGGAAAAGTATTTATCATTCCATATGTTTATTTTCTCATTTTGTCTATTAAAATATTTTTTTAAATTAATAATAAGTCACTCTTTGTGCACCACAATGTACAGCACAAGGCTTACAGAAGTAAGTAGAAACAACTACATACAAAGGAAAAAAACAGATAAAAATATTGATAAAAACAACAGGAAAAAAATAACAACATGGCCAATTAGAAATTGAAGCAGCAAAGGCAATAAATTTACAGAATGAGAAAAAAGCCATTTTGTGGTCGACCAAAACATGAAGCGGATGTGGAAACTTAATATTACAGGCATCGAGATCCACAATAAAATCTCTTCTCCCTTCAGTAAGTTTGGAGCAGTAAAATATCAAGTGTTCGACGTTTTAAACACCACCCACGCTGCAGGAGCACAGATCAGTGTCCGATAATCCAAATTTCTTGAGATAGTAATTGAAATTACCATGGTCAGTAAGAAATTTTGTTAAGTGAAAATCACTGTAGAAATGCTTGTTATTTAACCTTTGAGAAATTGTGGGGAGAAATAATTTAGTTAAAGAGGCAGTTGATGAATTCTGGTATGGCTCATTCCATAAGAGAATGGTCTTTTTGTGTTTATCATTGCGAATAAGAGATTTGGTTATGCTCAGAGGATCAATGGTGTTTAGCTTTGTAGCTTACTTTACAAGCCAATCGCCTCTTTCATTCCCTAAAATGCCAGTACGTCCTCGGACATATAAAAATAGCATATTGAGCATTATATATTTATTTCTCAGGCTCATTATTTTTAAATACCATAAAAAATAGGAATGGTCTATTGAAAAATAAAATATAGTCTCATTATTCATGATATTTTGAAATGCTGCAGTTTTTACATTATATAAATTAATCTGGAATGTCGAATAATTACATCACATGTGACTTTTTCCTCTATATTATAAAAACGTCCAAAATGCTTTATGTTTGCTAACTCTTGGCAGAAATTACAGATTATATCAATTCCTCTTCCACAGAATATTTATTTATAATAATTCAATAATTTTTGGAAATATTATACGAGATTCTGGCTGCAGTTATACAGGAGCGAGATATTGGAAATAAAAGTAGCAAACGATAAAATTTCATATATTTTTCTACAAAAAAAACCCATACAGTAAAGTTTACTGAAAAAAAATGGGGAATTTGAATCCCATGTTGAAATTTTACTAGCAATTTATAAAAGTTCATTTTCTGAATGCTTCCATTTTATAATGTTTAACATATCTTTTTTGTTTACAGAATATAACAAAAAATAAAATCAATATGAAATTTCACTCTCATTTCAAAAATTCAATTCTAAATATGAATATTCTTTGCTACTGATGTGTTTATAATATTTATAAAAAACAATTGTCCGGAATTGTTATGCATACATTTATATGGAATGCTGAATGAAATATTATCGAATGGGGATATGTTTATTTACCTGCAATCCAGCAGAATTCTAATTTTTATTTTTTTTAGAACTAAAAATTTATAAATTGCTAACTAAAGTAACCAATGCATATGACTACGCCATCTCTGAATTATATAGTCATATAGATAGCGCCAAAACCGCTGAGAAATGCCGAAAAATCAGATTATTTAATTTACCTCAGAATGGGTTACTACAGACTATTTATATGTTTTATTTTGGAAGAAATTTCTCATCATATGGTGTGAAAGAGATTTATGAAGAACCACAAAGGAAAAAAAAACATTATTCTTTTCACCCTTGACACAATTTTTGATAGGAAAAAGTACAAAAGGCATTAACGAGAAGAATGAATCACGGAAAAAAAAAAAGACTAAATCGGTTCTGGAAAAGATTTGTTCAGAAAGAACGAACTTTCTTTCGGGAGAGATGGGATAAATTCAATAAACATAATACTTGTCCTTCTTGAGAAAGAAGTTTGACTTCCGACAATCTATTAATAATATTGGTTACCACAGTTAGAAACGACATCCACAAATTTCCACTTTAAATAATAAATATTGGAAAAAAAAATCAGCCAGAATGTAGTTCTTTTTATGCTTTCGGGTTTTTTTTTTCCGATGCTTTATTGTTTTTATCCACTGTTAATTTTTTTTCCATTAAAGATTCTACTGGCTTGAATTTGGTTTTCCTGTTTTTCCTACCAAGTTTTTGTAAAGCTAATTCGAATCTGTGTGCAACACGAAACATAAGACCAATAATGGCTTTTTTTGCAAATATATCTGCTGAATTAATTTATTTTTATCGTTAGAAACTTATATTGGTTAAATGTTATCAAACCTTCTAATAAATAAATGTTGCTGAAATGATAAGAAATTTTGTTTTACTTTCTCTCTTACAGCACTGGTTTCTTTTTTAAATGTTGGAAATATATATATATATATATATATATATATATATATTTGTATGTGTGTGTGTGTGTGTGTGTGTGTGTCATTATTATGTTCCTGATGATATAGTGTTGAAATTCATGTCTTTTTGATATTGTAAGATATTGCGCAGAATTATATGTTGAGTAGCTTTTATTATATAATCAAGTCAGCCTTTTTTGACATAATTATTTTTTCCCACAAAGAGTATTTTAAAGTTTATTTGCGTGATAAAAATGAAAAATACGGAACTGCCAACTGTTCCCACAGATTAGAGAAAATAATTTGCAGAATCTTTTAGCAGGGAGATACACCTAGGTTTTATTTTGTATTAGAAATGTCGGTGGAATAAGATAATCGCCCTCTGATTCTACTTGTAGGTTGGTTGGTTGGTTGGATTGTTGGATATTTTATTACTAAGAGAGCCACATTTTGTCTAAAAAGCCAGACAAACGGTTATTATCAATTCAGTAACCGTTAAAAAGAAACGCAACATGCAGGAGTCGTAACCTTGACATGAAAGAAGTGGATAATGCATCTATTGATTGGAGTTAAAGGATTAGCTCTTTAATTTCACGAATTATTTTATATATACGAGATGATATATGTAAAAATGAATCTTAATATTTTCAAAATTTAGGAGAAATGCTGACATGATAAAATCTTTCACGCCCGGGTCACCAATGTGGAAGTTGTATATATTTAATTCAATGAAAGCGTAAAAATAATAATCTGTATTTAACGGAAACATTAAGAAGAAGAAGAAATAAAATACAGTTGCAGTTACTCGTGTATAAAAAATAACACAGAATAGTTTTTCAATCATTTAAAATATTGACGTCATTTTCTGCACAGAGAGACACACCAGTTCAGATCTTATATATCATTTAGCTCTAAACTATTTTGCTAAACTTCCCACTTAAATAAATGTTGAGTGAAAACTGAGTTATTCAAAAAGTTTTGTTTCTGATTCGTTCTTTTAAAAGATCATGTCTAATATTTCATTTACATTTAACTGTTTAAGATTTATGAAATTTTAAACATCTATTTTGTTTTTAAATATTTATTTTGTTTTTAAATATCGTAAACAAAGGGTTTCAACAAATTCATGTTTCATGGAATATGGATTTTTCCTGAGTGATAAACCTTTAGTATGGAATGCATTCCTTTAAAATGTCGGCTTACTCCTTCATCATTTCATCTTGCTGCGAGTCAGTATAGATATTTTGCTAAAGTAAGGAATCGCTTTAATGAATTAAGAAAATAAGGATTTTGGATATAATTACCAATAATATCAGTATAAATTTACTCAGTAAAATCAGTAAAATAATATCAGTATTAAAATGTTCATTCTACAGAGTATGCGATTTCAACGAAGATTTTTAAAATATTTTTTTTCAAAATGAAAATAGAGAGAGTTTGACTAGAATTTGATGAATCATGTTAAAGAAAAAAACTTGTACAATCTTAACCCTTAATTCGACGTAATCATTGATCAAACTTAATATTACATGATTTTGTTTTGCCAGCAAACTCTTGCACGTTTTGCCAGTCTACAAAACGTCTCTTTCTCTAAAACATCTCTTTCAAACGTTATAAATGTTTCGCTTGAAAAACATTAAATTTCCTTTATACAGGCAGACAATCGAAGTATATGAATCGCTCTTTTGACAAGTTATTAGTCTATATAAATATTACAGGCAATCGTATCATAGTTTGCATCTATTAGATGTTAAAACTAAGGAAGTATTGATTAAGAAAAAGAATTTTCACAAAATAAATGTAATTGTTCATTCTATTTAATACTTTATTTCAGTTAAAAAGAATTTCCATTGCAGCCATTTTATTTAACATGTTTGATTTCATCAGTATTAAATAGAAATTGAAATTAGATTACAGATTAAATAATATCTGTTCATTGAATGAATTATTATTTAATCTGGATAAAATGCAATGCAATGAACCCTGTATTCTTGAGTGTATTGTCTAATGATCTGAGAATAAAATTTTATTATCAGTTTTTAAAATAAATGCTAATTCCCATCAACAATTGTATTATTATTATTTTTTAGATTTGAAATCAGTATTTCTTTATCTTAATTACGAATCGGATAACTTATTTCTTATTTATATTAAAATTGTAGTAAAAGTTTTGTTAAATTAAAAAAAAAATCTTATCAAAATAATTTTAATTCGTTCAATATCTTTAAGAACAGTTGCAGTAGAAATATTTATTAGAAATATCTAACTTAAATTTTAAATGGAGAGCATTTTGAATTATAATAGTTCAGACCTGATGGGTATTTCTAAAGGATATGTCTTAAAAAATTATTTTTCTCCTTTTAAATGGTAAATTTAGTATGAAAAAATGATTTATGAAGAAGATATATAAATAATGAACTCTACAACAATATAGATAATTCTCATTTAAATGGGCTCAAAATGCACAGAAAGAGAAATATGTTTATTATTTTCAATGTTTACATTATTAAACAAAATAACTATATATTATCAATAGTATAATTATTAAAGCGTGTAAATTAGTTTTGCCAAATAAAGTATTTTTATGTTGGCTGCATTATGTTTATAACATGTATTTATGGACATTATTATGGCAGCGGAATTGACAACAAAGTATAAGTAAAAGTTTCTGCTGATTGCAGAATGCTCATTAAAATATTAACAGCACAGAAAAATTAATAAAAAATGCAAATGGAAGACCACAAAGAGGAAAAATCTGTTTATTTCAAAAACTGTCATTTATTTCTCGGGGAGTTTATTACACTTCATTTATATTCAACTAAAATTTCTTTACAGTATGAAAATTATTTTTCAATCAATAATGAAGCTTACATTTTTTTATAAAATGAAACAGAGTAAGAAAAATATCGGAAAAAAATGAGCAATTGGATAGGGAGAAAAAAACATTCCTTGTGCACCAAAATGCACTCAAAATCTGAGTTGCCAAACTCTTCATCAACAACATGAAAAACCTATCTGTGTCAATGTCAAAACAGTTTCTTTCAAAGAGAATAAAAGTGTTCGCATAGAGACTCACTAAAAGAAAAAAGGGAAACGTATGAAATTCCAGATTTAAATAAGGGAGGTGCTTCTCGAAAAGGTCATAAAATTTTTTGCCTGTCCACACACATATGCAGGTTTAAATGTGCATTCGGTTCAGAGTAACATCAAAAGGAAGGTTGTAAGTTGAAGAGTATGTAAAACATCAACTAAATTCTCGTCGGGATCGTAATTCTTCTGTGGTAAAGAGAAGAGTTATTGAGGCAAAATAATATTTCAATTTCATCATCGAACGTGCAACAATTTGCTTATAGAGATTATTTCTTTTTTCGCAGAGCGGTTTTCACTCGAAAGGTTCTGACTTTACTCTTAGGATGCTGAGAATTTCATGACACAAATGCAGCTGATCTATTCAATATCGATATTTGTTTCCGGAATTGGGTACCAGTGTTAGGACGGGATTTATGACGGTATTGCTGAGATTGATGAAAATAATTTGAGGAGAAAATCATTTCCAGGATCATGAAATATGACCGTATTCATATTATTGCAGTGTCATGAGAGAATTATAAATGAAGTATCGTGTGATGACTTGATTTGTGAGGAAATTGCTGAGACTGCAGAACAGAATTTGGTGAGGAAATTATTTAGAGAATGATGAAATATGGCCCTATAGGGCCATAATCATATTTTAGCAGCGTCACGAGAGAACTATGCATGAAGTATTAGGTGACGATGTCATTTGTGACGAAATCAATGAGATTGAGGAACAGAATTTGAGGAAAAAAATTTCCAGTATGATGAAATATGGCTGTATTCATATTCTTGCAGCGTCACGAGAGAACTATGCACGAAGTGTCACTTGATGATGCGATGATACGTGACAAAATAAATGAGACTGAAGTATAGAATTTGGGGAGAAATTATTTCCAGACTGATGAAAATATGGCAGAAGCATAATTTTTTTTAATGTTTTTCACACTCTAGAAAATTTTCTTGTATTTTATCAAAGTTCTATTTATTGAAAGAATATCGCCAATATAGGTAAAAACAAAAGTTCTAAAATTTCTGGAGTTCCGCAGAATTCTAAACTGCATATTAACACCAAAGCTTTTGTATGAATTGTGTTGAAGGAATAATCATTTCTTGAACTTGTTTGCTTAAATGTAATTTAATTAAGTAATAATAAATTCATTTTTAAAACATTAATTTGGGATCTAATCTTGAGTTTCGATCAGATGACGTGGACGCAACATATTCCTACCTCTCCAAACATTGCGCCTAAGGAGGCTTTCTACTAATCAGCTGCTTGCGTGAGGTGCTTGGATATGTAACAGATAGCCTAACATTCATAAAAGCAAACTGCTTCTCCCGAATCTCATACTAGTTATAAAAGTTTCTCATATTGAAAACAAAGCATTAATATACAATAAAATATCTAACTCGTGGCTTATAGATGGATGCTTGTTGCTTCCGAATACATTTTTTTTATTTACTGATTGGACTTATCAGGTTATTATAAAACTTGTAACGCTTATTTTTACTTCGCTTTCAAAGAGATTATACGTACAAAGAAATATAAAAAAATCATCATAACGTATAAAATCAGAAAACAAAATACTTTCTATTCTATTACCTTATTTGAAATGACCTTACTGCACTATTACAAAAGGAGGATTTGCATTTCTTTGATGGAAAGTTCACTTTTTTTTAAATGCTAGGACATCATAAATCTCCAGGAAAACAACTTCCCTTTTCTGTACTCCATTTATTCCAGACAGTACATACACCCATTTAATGGAAGCAGTTATGTATTTGAAACACGCGATTGCAATTTTTAAAGAACGAATCATTCTTCTTCAATTGGTACTCTTTTGAAACATTTTGGGTGATTTTGTTTCCTTAATATTTTTTCCAAGAGATATTTTATATATTTATGTATAGAACTGTTCGGGAACACATGGAAAAGAATTTGGATTTGATGTTTCCTTCTTTCGTTCCCAGATTTCTTTATTTTTTAAAATTTTTTATAAGACATTTCGATGGCTTCTTTGGATTACATGGCATGCTCTGTGATGTTTAAAGATATATTGTCGGATGGTAAGAATAAGAATTGGTTTCAAAGAGCTACAGCATTCATTATTGAACCTAAAGCCCTTAAAAATTAAAGAAAATCTTGTGATGTCGAATATATTGCTAAGTATATACATTTTAAGGAGAATATATAATTCGACTATACATTCATACAATTTGTTCTTTTAAAAAAATAGGTAACCAATTTTCTTAAAACAAAGTGCCACTTTCTCACAAGTTCTAAAATAGTTCTAAAGTTTCTAATTTAAATAGAACCAGGATTCATACATACGCAGCACTCACTCACGAATACCAGCTCTCTCTCTCTCTCACACACACACACACACACACACAAACAAGCACGCACACACACACGTTATTGTTAATAGTAGAAACAAAAAGAAATAAAAATAAATAAATTCAGGAGAATCATCACCCGAGAAAAGTTAATGGAATCTGGGAAATAGTTTTACCATTTTCAAATAAAAATCTTGCTGTTGTAAACTATTTAAACTTCACTTTTTTTTAATTTCGACGGAATAAGAAATTAGAATTATTAAATTTATTCTTTATTATTTTTTATACATACATGCAAAAAATATTAGTTCTTTAAATATTTTTTTTCAATTCTATCTTTTGTGAGCATTTTTCAGAAAATCTGAAGCTATCTAATTTTAATATAATTAAAACATATATAAAATTTTATAGTATATCTGCTTTCATATATTTTAATCTAGTATGAATTATAGATTTGTATATCAGTTCGTGGTTGGAGCAAATAAAGAGAATTCCTCCCTAAACTAAAAAACGTATAGAAATGTAAAACAACAAGAATAAAATTCATATTTTTTCATAAATTTATGTTAAGCCAAAAGAGTAAGCAGGATCATTAATCAGTGTAAGAACTCTGTGCAACATTTTCTTACATATCAGAATACATCAGAAATGCAAATAAACCACTTTTCTCTATATTGTATGCACCCGAATATTTTCCAATAATAAAAATATAGCTTATCTCCTTTTTATTCTAATAAAAACTTGCTTCTTTGAATTTCAAGTTTAGTTTCTGTCGATAATAATGCTTTACTCTGAAAGACTTTTTTTTTCTTAAACAATATAATGTATATTCCCACAAATAAAAATAGCCAATTTTTCAGTTATATTTTATTTATCATTTGTATATTTCTTGAAATGAAATTTAATTAAAAGCATCGAGATAAAGTTTTGTTTATACAATATGTATTATCTGCTATAATTAATATGTATTACAATTTTTACATTGGCTAAAATTTTTTTTTTTACTTTCTCGTTTAAAAACCATACCGATAGAAGGAATTATAATTATCGAAATTTTTGACCCACATATTTTGATGAATCTCCATATCGGACATCTCTGTGAAAAAAATAATTAATATAGATTTTTCTCTTTTATTTATTGTTTAAAAAAGATACAGATAGAAATAATTATGATCGACAAAATTGTTGATCTACATATTTTGACGAATCCCCACATCGGAAATCTCTGAGAAAAAAAAATTATTATGCACTACAATTGGCACATTGGTTTAAGAGTTTTTTGTTTTGTTTTTTGTTGTTGCTTTTTGTTGTCAATAAGAATTTTTTTGTTCTCGTTGAAACAGAAAGAATGATAATCGACAAAAGTTTTGGCCCACATATTTTAACAGATCTCCACATCGGGGCTCTCTGTTAGAAAAATGGAATATTCAGAATATTTCTGCAGAAAAATATATTTTCTGAAGAAGTGAAAAAATAAAACAACATCCTAATTAAAATGAGAAAATATCTTGTATTCTCATTGTACGCAAATTAATTTACTGTAAAGTGATTTATTTTACACTCTCACAACTTTTAAAAGCTATTGTAAATATAATTAAGCTATTGATTATACATTTTTTTAAATTAACGTTTAAAAATTTGAAATGCTATCGTGATTTCATATCTCTAAGTTGCATAGTTGTATAGATAATGTTACACAACCTCTAAAAAACGAAGGAAAAGAAAATAATTTCTTTTGCGTGAATATATAATAAATATGCAGGACTTTACAATTTTTGAACGAAAACATAAATTACAAGAAGTTGCATTACAGACATCCGAAAAACATCATGGCTACTAAATTGTATTAAAAAATTATAAATCGTATTGGTTTTTCTCAAATTAACATTATATTTTTAAGGGATTAATGGATTTAATAGAATGAGTGATAAATATAGACTTTTGGTTTGCACTTATATTTAAATAAAATTTAAATAGTTATTCAAAATTATTTTGAAATTTAACAAAAAAGAATATTTAGGAGTAATTCTCATACTCAATTAGTTATAATAAATTAATATATTCGATTGTGTTTCAGATATTTCCTACAGTTATTTCAGATATTGTAACTGACAAAAAGAAAACAAAAAGAATTATTCAGAACTGTTTCTTGCGACAGCATAAAGTATGGAAATAGTAGCTATAAGGATTTGGCATTTACTCGTATTGAAAAATAATTCAATATACACTGGTGTGCAAAACTTAAGCAACAGGTATGTTTTTTGCCATAACTTCACGAGAAATCCTCTGAGAGACATGAAATTCAGAAATGATACAGCATTTTGTTCTGAAAGAATGACGAAAGCGATTCCAACGTCAGTTGATTTGGAGAGAGGTCGGGACACGGTTTCATCCCAATAACATCACGGAAAGAGACCGTTTCGGTGGTCCTGGAGTTGTCGTCTGGGGAGGCATTATGATGAACGGGAGGACTGAAATCCACGTTTTCGACAGAGGTTCTGTAACTGGAGATCTCTATTGTCAGAAGGTGATACTTCCCCATGTGCGTTTGTTCCGAGTTGCCATTGGATCAGACTTCGTTTTTATGGATGACAATGCACGGCCACACAGGACTCATGCTGTTGAGGAGCTCCTAGAAAGTTAAGATATCACTCGAATGGATTGGCCGGCGTGCTCCCCTGATTTAAATCCGATAGAACATGTGTGGGATGCTTTGGGGAGACGCCTTGCGGCACGATCACATCCTCCTGGGAACACCCGAAAACTTAAATGGATACTGATTGAGGAATGGGCACTCTTACCTCAAGAACTGTTGGACAATCTGGTGCTGAGTATGGGGAGACGGTGCGAAGCAACCATTGCAGTAAGGGGAGGGCATATCCCATACTAAGAAACATCTGCTTGCTGTTCTTCCTCTTGGACAGACAATCATGTGTAACGATACTATGAGTTCAATAAAGCCTTTTTTTGTTTGATTCCATACTGTATGCATTGTATTCATTTCTGCGCAACTATGCTTTCGTCATTCTTTCAGAACAAAATGCTGTATCTCATTTCTGAATTTCATGTCTCTCAGATGATTTCTCGTGAAGTTATGGCAAAAAACATACCTGTTGCTTAAGTTTTGCACACCAGTGTTTGTTGAAATGGAGAATTTGAATTTGATATGGAAAATGTGTCAATAAGAATTTTAAACTTTATAAATGCGTCAAAAACATACCATTCTTCCGTTTCACAAAAAATTTACAACTTTATTTAGTTATCCAGAGAATGTTACAAAAATAAAACAAATACGCTTTTCCACTCATTTGTCATATCTAAAATTCCATTCGAGGCATATTTAGATATTGTTATACCTTCACAGATGATACATATTTTAACTGTGCATACATTCGTATTGCCTATAGAGCAAAAAATTACCAAATGCAAATATGTTTATTTACCTGCAATTCATAAAAACTGCATTTTATACAGGTTACTTTCGACAATGTAAAAGTACGAAAACAGTAGTTATTATGAATTTGGCATTTATTCATACTGAAAAAT
>JAPMOR010089156.1:162791-226877 GCA_026543865.1 Argiope aurantia | reverse complement strand
CTATGCATAAACTTTCATGAAGAGTGCTATAAACTCCAGATTTATGTAAAACAAAATGAAAACGGATATTCACCATTATACATACAAACATATTTACTATCAGATACGTAGCACACATTTTTTTGAAGAAAACAAAAACCTTCAGTATGGTCCTGCCATTTGCAAAATGTTACGCTATGAAGCAGACCAAAAGGCTTATGGCAATTCAGTTTAATCTGATGTATAAATTGAAAATTCTTCGGAATTTCTTCCCTCAGATTTTTTTCTGGCGGAACAATACAAGGTGAAGGATTTGCAATCAAAAAGCCTAGAATAAACCTTGAAAATAAGAAACTTAGAAATGAAAAAGGCAAAATAGAGTTTAAAAAGTAAAACTGAAGAGAAGATTTTTTTGGTCGTTTACTCGATGGTTACTGATCTGTAAATGACCGCGAGCGTTTTGGGAAATCACATACTGTAGTTACTTTTTGATCGAATGTGTTTTTGCTAAGAACGGAAAATAAGAATTTAGATCAGAAAAGTTGTTTACTTAAGAATTTTGATTATTTTCTTACTTTTATTTATAATTTTATCCTTTCTATGATAAAGTAAATGTATAATCTTTTGAAGAAAATTATTGTTTTGTAACGCATAAGGGAAAAGGACGTGCTTGTATTGGGAATTATTAGCATCGAAATGCCTTTGTTCATTTTATAAAATATGCCATTAGAACTGAGAAATGAATATTTTTGGCGATGAAAAAGATGATAGAAAGAAATCAAGAAATTAATTGATGTAAAATTTTGCTTTTTTTAGAGTCTTTAATATCAATTTTATTTAGGATTTCTTTGCCGGAATTTATAAGAAATTATCGAATTATTTTAAGAAACAGAAAATGATCTTCCTTTTACCCACCATTATCACAGTCGTTGGTTAGAATTAATATTATTTCGAATCTGTCAAGTTGCTTCCCAATACAGTTAGTTCCATCATAAGAAAAACTATTTTACGATCAGTTGCATTAGATGCTGATCGGATGCCGGATCAATGGCCACCAGGCTTGGCAGCAAACGTTGTGACCATTTGGCGATCAAATGGATAATGCTAGAATCTCTAGAAATTTTTGCTAAGGGACAAAGAGGAGCCGAGTTATACAAGCCGTCCAAACCGAAGACAATAATTTAGTCGCATAGAATTGTACAGTGAGTCAACGGCGAATTAGTTGGATCAATCCAGCGAAATGCAAGCGTTGAGTGGAACTCAAGCCGAATCTTAGAGTTGCACTGAGGCAACATTGGGTCGTGTGTAGAATAGCAAGTCGTATAGTAGTGAGTCAGCAGTTGAGTACAGCTAAAGCGAGGAGACAGTAGAGAATAGAAAGCATCTGGAGAGACCTCAGAGAATAGTTAAGTGGATTCCCCTTCTTGTTGAGTTCTGTCTGGCCTCTGTGGTTGTTGTTTACTACCGCTTACTACTTGTAAACTGCTATTTGTTCTAAGTGTGCTGCTGTGTATTGCTTTTTTGTCGCTTATGTATTCATGTTTTCATATGAATGAACGTAGTAATTTGTTACTGTAATGTATTGACATACATCCACTATAATCGAACCCTTTGACTAACAAACTTAGTGGAGGAAGTTCTGTGACAATATTATGATAAGGTTTGTCAAACATTTTTGAGCAAGTTTATTCTATTAATAAAATGTTTGGTAATTTGTAACACAGGAATTTTAGAGGATTGATTTGTTATTGGAAGAGATGTTTCGCTGGAAAAACATTAAATTTTCGTTTACTAAGGAGTCAGTTGACATTTTATGGATTGTTACTTTTGAATAATTACGGCTTGAAAAAATTGTATTGCAGTTTGAATCCCTGATTATTAATCAAAATGCAAAAATAATGCATTGTAATTTACAGCCATTAATTAAGAAATATATATTATCTTTTTTTGGAATATTTCATTTCAATTAAAAACGAATATCAAATATTTAGTTATTTTTATAATTCATTTATTCTATGAGTGATTCGATTTTATTGATGTTAAACAAAGAATAAATTGAAATTACATATAAATTAGTATTTTTTCAAAGAATGAATTATTGTCAAATCTAGGTCAATTAAAACTTAATTACCTCAGCTTTTATATTTGTTGCCTATTTATTTGATAAGGAAATTTGATCAATTATCAAAGCAAAGAAATGCCATCTTTCATAAATAATCAAATATTTATCATTTCGTTTAAAATTTAGTATTCTTATGCATTATTTAATCGTATTACCAAATGGGAAAACTCTTATATTTCATTGACAATACAATTATTATGAAAATTATATTAGGCTTGTCAAATATGTCTTAAAGCAATTTTGAAAAGAATGTTCAATACTGATGCGAATGCTCTTAGAAAATATTTGTTTGAAATTAACAATTTAAATTTAATAATGGGAACCATTTTGTAATATAAGAATTAAAATATATTTTAAGGAGGATGTATAAATAGAAATTTCTTTTTCATTAGATGTAGTAGTTTAAGTAAACGTGTAGTATTGATTTAAAAGATTATGTATAATGTAATGTTATCTCAAAATGTCTAAAAGCAATGCATAAAAGCACATAGAAAAAACAATCTTACCCCGTGCACGGAAAGGAATAAAGTGTTGGAGTTATCAATTACTTCATCAACAACATGAGAATTGGCATCCTAAATGATGTGATTTAACACGATTGCATTTCTTTTTTATGGGGTTATTTAAAGTCAAAGGTCTATGCCAAAAAGCTCACAAGCACGCATGCATTAAAGAAGGAAATTTAAAGCTGCATAAATGAAATTAAGCCACATTTATATAAAATGGTTATGAAAAATTGAGTGCGTATGTGCCAGCAAATCCGTGGAGACTATTTGCCTTATGAATTTTTCCATATATTGACCTAACCTGTGTACTTTACGATTCTATAAAATATAAAAATTTAAAGGAAAAAAAACCGTGCTTCATATTTAATCCAAATTTTGCGTTAACATGTTGTTCTATCGTGTAACACTCCCTTCTTATTAACTCTAAACTATCAGCTGTCAAATGGTTTTTTAATAGGATTGCCAACACTTTACTGCAGGAATGCTGACAAATTCAAATTTTGCCTTGATACTAGCCATCTGTATACTTTTATTATCATACTGAGATACTTTTTTTTATCATAACTACTAGCCATCTGTAAAACATATCTATAAATATATCAATAAAATATGTATAAATATCTTAATTGTCTACAAAAGAACTTCGCCTCTCGCTTAAGATAAAAGTAATTTCTAATAGGTTTGCCAACACGTTCTTGTACGAATGGGGGACAAATTCAAATATTTCATTAATTTTGGGACTCTTTTTTAGTTATATTTTTTTCGAAATATTAACTTAATATACTAATTATTAACAACACTTTTAAGTTCGTATTGACAGAAGATAATTCAAAGAATATTTACGCAATAAAAATATATGCACTTTTTTTTGCCCTTTTTTAATTTATTAAAAGCCTTTTCCATTGTTTCAACAATTCCGGACTTAGTCTTTTCCGTGCTAAGATTATATTTAAAAAGAGATGAAATTCTTTCAGTATAGACTCGATATTCGTAAATTTCCTCAATAGGGTTGCTGGAAGTTTGTTTCTTTTCGAAAAACTGAGTTAAAAGGAATTAGAATTTTTTTTCGAAATATCGTATTCCGTATCCTATATTTTTCAACAAAAGTCCTAAGAGGGATTTAAAGAATTGGATTTGTTTCTTCGTTAGAATCTAGCAACTGTTGAGCGTTTAGCTTAAAAGCAATTTTCGAGAGAAAAACCTTTTTTTTTTCTAAGTAAAAACAAAACCACTTAAGTTTTTTTTTTTTTCGAAAAAAGAAAAGATTTTATTCGGATTAGAAAGAAAATGCTGCTGAATGAAGGCACATACAAGAAAATAAGACAATTAAATGGTCTAGGTTATGATACTTATTTATAGTTGATGGAACTTTATACACTGTATTTAATAATCATTAACTTTATTTGATATTTTAATTTAAGCATAAAAATAGGTCGTATTTAGCGAACTGCAGGTTCGTCAGGAAAACTATCAAATATTTTCATTTAAGACTCATAAAATAAATTTATTATTCATATTTCTATAATACAAATTAATATATACATCTGGGCATGTTATTTTAATGATTATGCACTTATTGAGATTCTTTTTTTTATTGACTATTGAATTCCCTCTTCCTTAATGTAAATAATATTATTAAGGCAATAAAAAAATGAAGTGATAAACTTTTTTTTTCAAATTGCTCGTTGTATTTAAGATAATATATTTAATTTAGCTCGCATATTCTAATATAAACAGTGCTTATGATCATATTAAATTATATAGAAACATATTTTTTCCCTTTTAAATAGTAGGAAAATCAAGATCACATCTCAGTAAAAAATGCAAAATTATCTGTTTAGGGTTTATTATTATGACTATAAAATATTAAAATAACTATAACTACTGACTAAACTATGTTTGCATCTACATCGGCATATTTCGGTCAAATCGTCTTATGTAGAAAGAGCTAACTCACTAAGCAACACATTTTTTTATATCAATAATAAAAATGAATGTATGCTTTAAGGATCTGTCGACCATATTTTTTTTTACATAGTATTATCAGATTTAGCATGGATGAACTTTGAAGAGTGAAAATGGATATCTGAGAGCAAGAATTTTGAAAGTTTAATTAGAATTACAATTAATTATAAACTAAGTCAGATTATGGGATATTTCAGTGATAATTACGGAAAATATAAAATATGCTTACATTATGCTTTCAATTATTATTCTTTTTCCTAATAAAATACTTGAAATTGAAAAACACTTTCATTGTTTAGTGAATATAAATAAATTTTCATTCACATTTTAGAGATGATGAATCACTTGTATAATGACTAAAAATTTGTGAATAAAAATAAATTTTCATGCACATTTAAGACTAAAAATCTTGTTTCATGTATAGTGATTAGAATTTCCATGCGCAATTTAGACTAAAAGTCATGTTGTTTCATGTATAGTGACTAGAATTTTCATGAACACTTTTGATTAAAAGACATGTTTCCTGCTAAATGATTGAATGTTTATGGATATAAATAAGTTTGCATGTACATTTTAGAGATGATGAATCATTTCTATTATGACTAAAAGCTTATTTATTTACTTACTCATCTGATAAAGAAAAGATTGGATGTGTTTGCCTCATTTTAAAGTACCACAGAAGTCACTTAAAAAAATATCGTAATTTTTTTTAACCTTTGACTATGATAAAAATAACTTCAATGTATTAGAATTAAAATGATAATAATGCTTCCTTTATTTGTTTCTTTAACGATAAAGTTAGGCAGAAGCGTATATAAAGTACAGAAAATATTCAGTTCTCTGGAGCAGCAATGTAAAATCATCTGCACCATTTTCCTCCTAAAGTCAACTATGGAGCTGAGCCAACAAGCCGTTTCACAAAATATCTTAAAAGCCTCTTTTCTTATTAAAAAAATCTAAGAGTTTTCTTTACGGACAACTATTCCAAACCATAACACCGCAGCTAAAATAATTTAAGTTTTAAAATATATACACAAAATCACCATTTAATCTGGCAGCACAGCCACTAAGCGTAATGAAAAAATATTTAAAAACAGAGTCAGGTTCACGTCTTAGAGAGGTTGTGTACCTCGCTCCTTATTAAAAAGAGTCCAACTCCAAAATATTAAATTCCGCTAAAAAGCCATAGTGGCACTGAAAACCTTAATTCTGTTTTCAAAAATGAAAGAAATAAGCTTGCAAGGGTTTCTTTTTCAAAACCGGGTTTTTTTTAAAGAGAAAACTATGCCAGAAATTTTCCTTTGTAATAGAATCGCCGCACGTGTCCAAAACTCTTGAAACACGTTTCATGAAAGCTTTAAAGAATTATATTTGCTTCCTCGTTAAGGCCTTGCGATTTGTAGCGAGTTTGACTTACAATTAATTTTTGATAAAAAAAATTTTGTTTGAAAATAAACATACTTATAAAAAAGGAACTTTTTTGCTTAAATTGAAATTAAAAAAATAAATAAAAGCAATATGGTGAAATAAAAAAATTGATATAACATAATATCTAATATGAAAAATAAATATTTAGATTATTAATAAGAATCGTGTACCAAACTTCCACCCCAAATGAAATCTTATACGGTTTTTAAGAATAATGATATTAATACAATGTTTAAAAACATTTTAATATTTATCTTGTTTTAGCGACAAAATTTTCATCTAAATAGTTGAATTAGAAAAAAATCTACTGCTTTCCTATATAGCAATTCAGTCATCATGGAATAAAGGAAATTTTGTTAGGCAAGGCATCAATAATAATTCATGTGTTTTTAAGAATTCAAGAATATCGTACTTAGAATTCCAGATTATTCTTTTTATATTGCACTGCAGTGTTCGTGTGTAGAAAACATTTTTTTCAGAGTATTTGAAAATATCATGATCTACTGGAATCAGAAACATGTCGGGAAATTATTTGATTATAAAGAAATACATTACAAATATTACTAAGAACAATGTTACAGATTCTATAACACATTTAATTTAAACTTAAAGAGCAATCATAGATAAATAAAATGGATGTAACTAAAAGAATAATCTTTTAGCATTTTAAGATAATTCTAAAACCGTTTTAGTAAGATTAATATTCATATTGGAAAATCATATTAAGCTATTACCTATTTGATAATAACTAAGCCTATTTTTAGGATAGATTAGAATTTTTGTTTGACTATTCTTTATATCACGCTTATTCTCTTATATTTTCTTTCATTTGACTGAATGGAGGTTTCCTTTGAATGAAATTTGAGCCTTCTTTCTTAAATTTCTAATAATATTTTGTATTTCAATTATGTAGTTAAGAAAAGCTTTAAATTAAATGAAGTAGTCAGAAAGGTTTATATCAAGATTTGTTTACATTTGACAATCTATGCTTATATAAAGCTCAATGTGTGTGTGTGTGTGTGTGTGTGTTGGCGCTCTACAGGCCAGAACGTTCGGCTTACAACTACCAAATTTCGCACATGCATACCTTGGAGGTCGGTAATGTGCACCTGGGGTCCCCTTTTTTGAATTTTTAATTATAATTTTAATTATTAATTAAAAACTAACTTTCCCGCTAAAAATAGCTTTTCATTTCCCCACCGCCAAATGTGTAAGGCTTCAGTTTTTTACCCACGCTAAAGAGGATAGGCTTAAAAAATTTTCGGCAGATTATTTCAAAGGATTCTGTTTATTTTCTTAATGTTAGAAGCATTTAAAATTAAACATTGTTAATTTATTGATCTTTAAGATTCATTCTGAAGTACTTTTGAATTAAAATAAAACAGAATAAAAGAAATTAAAAATTTCTAATCTGCATACCGTTACCCCACCTGGCGTAGAAAATTCACGCATTTGCGTTACCCTAATTGGCGTTGAAAATTCACGTATGCGCATTGTGTTCTGATTGTTGACAAGTATTTTCAACGGATACAGACTTGGTTTTAAAGGCTTAATATGTTTTCGATAGGTTATTTCAAACTATTCTGTTTATTTTTTTAGTGTTTGATGCATTTAAAACTAAACATTGTTAATTAATCGATCTGTTCATGATGAATCTGAGAAAATTTTGTTGAAAACTTCTTGATATATTATATAAATTAAGAAAAATATTCTTTAGGGCCATAAGGTTTAAATACTCAGCGACTCTGTTTTCAATACTCATATTTAAAAAAAAATGCTTTATTTCAGTAAAAAAAATATTATAATATTTATTGTAGTTTAATCATTTCCACTTTAATTTAAAGCATAAATTCTACGGAAAATTAGAGAGATACATATTACGTTATGGCTGAAGGTCTTTATAATATTATGAGTAAATTATATGACTATTAAAATTTGAAGTTTTAAAATATTTTAATGAAGAAGAAATTAAAATGGGAGTTTCATAAAATATTTAATTATTAAAATTTTGACGTTTATTAATATTGGAGAACCGGCTGGTCGCCATAGGCGGCTAGTAATTAATGAGAAAGTGTTGTATACATAATATAGCATTTTATACACAGAAATCTTGTTCACGCAAATCAGATAATTGGATTGGAATACGAAGTGGTTAATGATAGATATATACGGGATCTCGAATGATATTCCGATGGGTAGATTTTTGGCCTTCTTGTATGTTGGGTCATCGGTTATATTTCCTTTTAAATAACCGGTATTATTTTAATAAATGCATTTGGAATTTCGATTATGGAGTGGAGCACTGAGAATATAGAATGATCTTCGCATTCTCCAGATTTGAATCTAAAAAAGTACGCACAGGTTGCTGTAAAAATATGAGCTGTCTTCCATTGACGATACGAACATGACAGTTCGAGAAAATTTATGAATTCATTTTTTTAAATCCAAGCCAAAGCTATCATCTGGTTTGATTCAACCAACCAGTGATCTGAAATTTTGAGAATTCCGGAAAATGACAAGTCCGATTAATATAAAATTAATTCCCAAGAAAAACAATTTGTTTAAGTACTTTACAACCAAATTATTAAAATAAAATACATTAAAATGTTTTTTTGAAATTTCATCAAAAATATAATTCAATAAGGGACATTTTATAAATTCATGCATTTGTAAGTGTGCATAAAAGCATTCATTCTTATTTAAATAAAAGAAAAGATGGATCAAACACTTTATTTCTCCGAAGTCAGTGTGCAATACTTTAATTATTTTGGTATTCGATTTTTTATGCTGCATGGTAATCAGTAAACCGAATTAATGAGGAATTTATTATAATTGCCAGAAAATAAATAAAATTACTAAATTTTTAATGCATGTCTATGCCACATAAAAAGAAACTAAACGGTGATTTAAAAAGAATGATATTAAAACGCCTATAAAAATTATGTTTACATAATGAAATTTCCTATCCAAAAACAGTGAAAACATTTATTTTTTAACATAAATTTCATCTCAAGAAAAAATATAATGAATAAATGAATATTCTGAAGAATACACATGGAAACACTGATTAAATGACTTTTGTATTATTAAATAATATTTTTAATTAATTGGAAAATAAATTTAAAGTAACCAATGCATTTGTATATAGAATTAAATATTTTTTAAACAAAAGATGCTGCTCTAAATATTATTCGAGTTTTAAAAAATTCTAATCGTTAAAATTATTTTCTGTTGATTAAAGCAAAATATTTTAAACCTCTGATTAATTAATAAAAATGTTGCTTGAATTTTCTTTTGAAAAAAACTAAGAATAATGTAACTACTAGTACTTGCATTTGTAATGAAATAATTCATCTCATTTGCGATTAACTAGAACTTCTAAAAAACTTAATTTTAAAAAAATCATTAAAAAACTAAATTTTTTATCAATATTTTATTCATGCTCTAATATAATCATAAAAATTGTGAACCCTAGCTCTTTTTCTTCGTTTCAGCAATTCAATTTTTTTTATAAGCATTAGCAACAAAAAGATTTTATTTGCTGAATTTAATTCTGGATAAAATTTAGCATGGGCATTTTATATTTTTAAGCAAGAATACTTTTTATTTGTTTAAATTTCAAAGATTTAATCTATTGCCAATCTAAATTAAAATTAGTTTAGTTTTTTTTCGAAACATATTTGTTGTTAATAAGAAATATTTCCTTTTTCTTCAAATATCTAATACGATTAAAACGCACTATTTCTTTTGCGTATATTAAAGAAATAGACATCCTAAAAATCCGAAGTAAACTCAAACCAATCTTCAATGTTTTTTCTTACGAGAAACAAAACTTAGAAAAAAATAACAGTAGAAAGAGAAACACTCACCAAAATAAATAAAATATCTACAGAAATTTCACATCCGATATAACCCACTCTTTTCGAAAAGCCAAATATAGTCTAATGAAATTGAAATTGCCGCCGTCTTTCCTACCAAATTCCATGAATGCGAAGTATACTAAAACACCCGAAGGAACAGTAAAAACCTCTTTCTTCCATTAAAATTGAAAAATAGAATTTTCATTCTCTCTCTCTCTCTCTCTCTTTGGCTACCGCGCCTTTTATGCTCTAAGCCTTATACACCTGAAAACTTTTCAACACATTCTTACTTGCGGCCATGGAATCTCAGTGAATTGACAAAAGATTGCGACGTTGAAAATTTGTGCATTATTTTTATTGAATTGTAAGGCAGTGGATTTAAAAGATGAGAACAGGAATGGAATAGTATTCTAACTAATAGCATTTTATTGATTTGAGAATGAAGAAATTTCATAGGATTAATGCCATATTGTATCTGCCGCTTTTGTTTTGAATTTCTCAATCAATTATAAGCCAATCAAATCTCTTCAATTTCCTGGCTTTCTAAAAATTATTTTCTTTGTATTATGTTTTTTTAATGCATTGTTATGCCCCATCATAAGCTGATAGCAAAGAAATTGTATTTTCTGGGAAGAACACCTTTTAAAATATTTTAGACAGTTTCTTGTAATAATTTTACTTAAAGTGCTTTTAGCCCAGATTCAAAAGAATGGCATAGGAAAATTTTGAAAAGCAAAAATGTCTATATAAATGCGGATTTGTATTTGAATAAAACGTTTCACTTGAAATAAACGAAGAATATATTTTCGAGAAATATTTATGAATTCATAAATTGATAGTTTTTGAGAAATATTCATGAATTCGTACATTGATATCAGGAGCAGAAATACAAGAATTCAATCTTACTTTATTCGTTTTCAAAATTCAGAATTTTTTTTTAATTCGGAAATGAAATTCCTCATTCTTTTTCCGAATTTTTTGTAAAATTGAATTTTTTAACAATTAGTTTCTAAATATTTAAATTGAATAAAAATTTCATTTACAAACAAATGAATACAAATTTCAAATTACTTAAATCAATATCTAACCTGATGCAAATATATTGATAAAATTTATAGTTTTAATTTTTTATATTCTTTTGTATTTCACTTATCTCTTTATTATTTTTCTGGCGATTTAAATGTCGTGGTATGCAAAAACGTTTAACTGTGATGATTTTATAATTGCATTTCTGTCAAATGTTTAACTTGAAATAAAAGAAGAATATTTATCAGAACTATTATAAATTCGTAAATTGATATGGGCAACAGAAATACAAGAATTCACTCAATCTTATTTTATTCGTTTTGAAGATTCAGAAAATATTTTAATTCGGAAACAACATTCCTGATTCTTTTTATATAAATTTTATAAAATTAATTTTTTTAATATTCAGTTTTTAAATGTTTAAATTGAATAAAAATTGTATTGATTAAACTGCATAAATCAATCTCAGATGATGCAAATATATCGATAGAAACTTTCGTTTTGATTTTTTTAATCTTATTTTGTATTTCACTTATCATTTTACTCTTTTTCAGGAGATTTAAATGAAG
This sequence comes from Argiope aurantia, assembly GCA_026543865.1. Lineage (NCBI taxonomy): Eukaryota > Metazoa > Arthropoda > Arachnida > Araneae > Araneidae > Argiope > Argiope aurantia. The sequence goes on along the minus strand of JAPMOR010089156.1, from coordinate 215,422 downwards.
TGATATGTAAAAATGTTTAATTGATATGATTTAATAATTTCATTTAAATGAAAAATTTCACTTGAGATAAAACGGGAATATTTTGGGAAGTGTTTATGAATCCATAATTTGATATGGAGAAAAGAAATACAAGAATTCAATCTTGTTTTATTAGGTTTAAAGATTCAGAAAAGACTTTTAATTCGGAAACTAAATTCATCATTCTTTTTTTGAAATTTTGGTGAAATTCAATTTTTTTCAGCAATCAATTACTGAATGCTAAAATTGAATACAAATTTTATTGATTAATCTTCTTGAACCATTGTCTCTGTTGATGTAAATATATTGAAAGAATCTTCCGTTTGATCATTTTATTTTCTTTTGTATTTCGGTTTCCACTTTATTATTATTCTGGAGATTTAAATGCCGTGATATGAAAAAACGTTTAACTGAAATGGCGGAATAGATAACAAATATGATATTCTCAAAAAGTTTGGTTTCCTAAAAGACTTTTAAAGTCAGTAAGAATAAAATATTTTATAGCTTTAACAAATAAAACACATATTTTTGAATAAAGAAAAAGTTGTTAATTTTGGAACTTTGTTTTTTTAAATCGCACAGATGGTAAATTGTAATTTTTAATTCTTATTATAGATCAAGACCTAATTTTTAAGCAGTAAGTAGTATATGGGAAGAAATTGATTTAATTCTTGAAAAGAAATATGTTTTACGTTATTTGATTCGATAAATGTTCTGTTGAAAATAATTCAGTGATTAAAACTTTTCAATGCCAGATACACTGGTGTAAGAAATTAAGAGAATTTGCATATTTTTCGAATTGTATGAAAAGAACTGAACTGAAGGAAAAACCACTGCTTCTAGATAAAAATTCAAATATTGTACGGCTAATACGTAAGCGTACACGTGTGTTTAGGTGGAACCAGCAGAAAAACAGGCTTTATAAGCGCGCGGAGGGTAAGACGAATTTCGTTCGCTAGCACACATCGGAGAATTTCTTGGTGTTATCTTGCAGCAATCGGTGAAATTCACATAGAAACAGTAAAAATGAGTAACCACCAACGTTTAGATGATGGAAAGGTGACGAATTGTGGGCAGGTTAGAGGCAAGACGATCGCAAGTCCAGATATGCAGAGAGTTTCATTTAACGCCCAGCGTCGTGTGTAACCTATGGAAACAGTTCCAGGATACTGGATCCATCGAGATAAAGTCTGGGCAAGGTCGTCAAGGAGCCAATATGGCCAGAGAAGATCACCATTTGTCCATTTTAACGAGGCCTAACAGAGGGGCTACAGCTTCTCAGCTCTCTCGGGACCTGTATGCAGCCACATGAACCCTTGTATCAAGGGTGACTTGTTCCAAGAGACTGAATGAGAGAGGATTATTTGCCAGAAGACCGGCTGTTTGCGTCTCGCTCATGTTTGCGAACAGTAGAGTCCTATTAACATGGTGCAGGCAACATAGTGACATAGTGATTGGAGTAAGTAGCAATGGGCAACCGTTCTGTTCACTGACGAGTGCCGTTTTAGCCTAAACACCGATTCTCTCCGTACTTTCATATGGAGAGAGAGCCAGGGAGCCACTACCTACCCTCCAATGTCCGCGAAATCGACAGTAATGGCGGTGGTGGTGGAATGGTCTGGGCAGGCATCATGTTAGATGGCCGCACACCTCTCCACGTCTTTGACAGAGGCTCTGTGACTGATGTGAAGCATAGGGATAAGGTCTTGGAGCCCTATGTTCGCTTTCTCCGGGGTGCAGTGGGACCCGATTTCATCTTAATGGACGATAACGGGAGACCACATAGAGCTCTTCTGGTCGACGAATTTCTCGAGAGTGAGGATATTCGCTGGATGCATTGGCCAGCCAAGTCTCCAGACCTGAACCCTATAGAGCATTTCTGAGACGCTCTGGGGATGGCAATTGCAACCCCCTCCTCTCCGAGAACCATTCGGGAACTGGAAACAGCGTTGGTGAATGAGTGGGATCAATTGCCACATGCACTGATAAACTGCCTCAACTGCCTTATTTCCAATATGACATCACGTTGCAAGGCGTGTATAGCTGTAAGAGGGGACCATGCCCCCTATTAACCCATTTCTTTTGTGTATTCTGCAGTCGCTGTTTCAGACTTCCATGAGTGTTACATACAAACATGTGTGTATATTGTAACCGTTTAATGTTTATTTTGTTTGCATTATATCAATCTATGTTCACACCAAATTTTATTAAAATATGTCCAGTAATTCTGGAGATCGTAGATCAAATATGAAAATTCTCTTAATTTCTTACACCAGTGTATTTCTATTAGCCATATATATTAAAAGAGATTCGAGTTTGAAATTCAAGCAAAAAATAAATATATAAACAAAATAAGATATCTTCATCATTTCTATGATTGAAAATTACAGAGCTTTCAGACTTTTAATTTTATTATTTTGATTTATTTAAAGGCTCTTTGAAGAAATCCATCATGCTGTTTCTCGAGGTGCCCATTGAAATGTTTTAAAATCATCAAGCATTGTAATACTGAACACTTTATAGCTGTGTAACTTTTAATCAAGAAAAAAAAAGAACTCTTTTCACTGTTGGCAAGTCTAGAATAAATAACTCAATATTTATAATATCAAAAGAAAATTGTACAAAAGTTTAAAAGTTCTATCTTTCTATTTTTTTTTGTTCTGAATATTTTTTTTTATTATTCATTTTCGTATACCGATATTCTTCAAATTATATTTGACTTCAACTATATTATACTTTAAAACTAGAACAGTAAAATTCTATATATGTAATTTTTCAACTAGCACATTTGAATAATTTCTAAAAAAGGTATAGAATAATGGTGAAAGGATTTAAAGAATCTGAAATTTCATAGAAAATACTAAATTTATCAATAATTTTGCAAACTACGAACTCTCTGCTTAAAAACTGAATATTAGATACAATATTACGTATTTGATTATTTTATTTTTTATATATACATATATATTTTTACGTCTTTAAATTTTTTGTAAAAAAATAAATAACTTTAGATCCACATTTTTTATTTATTTAAGCTGCATATTTCTGATAAAAAGGTTCATGCACTTCACAAATATATTAAGCTAATTTCTGAAAATAAATAACAGAAAATATACATTATTATGAATTTCGAAAATTGTATTTATGCATTCAAAAATTACATTTGTGCATTTGAAAAACTACGTGAATCTCTTATTTGTTTTACCATTAAATTACGACTAAATTACTAACCATCATTGATTTCAATGGAAACTGAATAAACTTTGAACTCCTACAAGATATATGTCCATCAATCGCAGAATTCTGTCCTAAAATGTTTTGAAAATGTTTGTGAAACTCAACTAATTGTTTCGGTAGAGTTTGAAAATGCTTTTGGAGAATTCCTAAATGGAGAAAGTTTTACAAACTCTTGTATTGAACATAAATGGACAGCATCGAACAATCCAAGTCGGTTGATTTATTCTATCAGAACATTGTTCAAAACCGGTCTTTTGGAAACGGAATCTACGGTTTCGGTTTAAGGAAGGTGAAATATGAACTTCTCTCTGAGTCTCCAAGGCAGGAAGCTTACGATATGAATGCTTCAGAATGAGTGTTGAGGAATATTTCCGGACTTCCAGCATGATGTTGGGTCACAGTACCGACACCTACTCTTCCAAGTTTTAAATAATTAAAATATATTTACCTATTCTAAAAGCTTTAAATCATATATATATATATATATATATATATATATATATAAATATATATATATATATATATATATATACGATATAAATAAGTTGATTTGTAAGGTAAGTAAAATGTAAGTCTTTAAATAGAAAAACAGCAGTTCTGCATGTTTTTTTGGGATTTAATGTGGCGTCTTCTCTTCGGAAGCCGAGGGCATCAGTTTCGAGACAAAAAACTCCCCATCATGTAAGGCGGCCTGTTGTATGTTAATTCCGTCGGAGCCAAACGTCCTCCCGCTTATGTGGTGCGGAAGTTTGAAGAGAGAAGTACAAGCTCAAGTATTGTCCTAGTCATCCGACCAAGGTTCAAAATTACGTGCCGTCTTTAGTATAAATGAACTAAGCTTCAGATTTAATGTGTTCTCTTTTGACGTGGGAGAAAATAATATAATTAAAAACTAAACCTCAATGAATTTTAACAGATAGGATATTTATAAACAGGAATTCTAGACTGATATATAATAGAACATAGACGAAATTTAAAATTGTATACATATGTATATATATGTATCAATCGAGTGTGCGATAGATAATACGTGAATTTAAAAATATTTTCTCCGTTTCTTCTACATTATTATCGGGTCCCAATGGATATTTGATAAATTGAAATGATGTGAAATCCCAACTTATTTTGGCTCAATGAAGCTAAAGTAGTCCTTTTTTTATGTTTAACGTTTCTGATTTACTGATGTGTGAATAAAAATTAATATGAAATTAAAGCAAAAGTCAATGAGTTAAGGTCTGTTATTTCTGTATATTTTTGTTTATTCTGACATGGGTCAAACTAAAATTCATTAAATTTAAATTTTACAAATATTTTCAACGACTACTTCTTTTATTTGTCCCCAGCACTGTTTTTTTCTTCTGTTTATGGTGCATTAATTACAATTTTTAGCAACCGTTAACAAAACTTTTAGAAGATTTATGACGAGTCAAAAGGTGAGCTCAAACTAAGATTTTCTACACTTCCTTTCTATCAAATAGTTCTACAAAGTGATGTTCAATTTCAAATTATGTCATTGACCACATCCTAATTCCAAGAGATAGGAGATACGAACCTTAGTTCATAGATATGACAAATGTTTGAATCCCTAAGTCGATTAGGGTGGAAAATAACCATTTTTTTCATAGCTCTTGGTAATAAATTTATTTTGCTCTCCCCATTTGTTTTTTCTCTTATGGCTCATCAGAACTTGAAGAAAAATGGGCTTCATATTTTCATCTGCCATCAGAATAGAAAAAAACTCATTTTGGGATTAATTAAAAAAAATAGAAATATTATCATCAAAGAGCTGCACCCAACTAGAATGCTAAAAATTGTGACTTTAGAATGTGAATGTGTAAATATTTCTGTCATATTCTTTCCATATAATAAATTTCAAACGAACCCCAGACTAATGAGAGGCTTGAAAGGGATGTTCAAGACCATTTAATATCTTTGGCCACATCCTTATTCAAAAGGATGAGATAAATATCTTGATTCATACATATGCCAAATGATTGAATTCTCACAGCGAAAAAATAACCATTTTCGTACATAGCTTCAGGTAATAAATTTATTTTATTCTGTACATTTGTTTTTTCTCTTATGGCTCATCAGAGCTTGAAGAAAAATAGGACTCATATTTTCATCTGCTTTTATAATAGAAAAAAAAACCCTCATTTTGGGATTACAAAAAAAAAAAAAAAAAAAAAAAAACATTACTCCTAAAACAAAAAAATTTTACATTAAAAAAATACCGACGAGAAGCCATTTATGAAAAATACTTGAGAAGGAACTAATTTCTATCTCCTCAAATCTGTTACTTCTTTATGTGAAGTCATATTAGAAAAAAAAAGTATCATTGGATCTCATGGAAGATTTATGACGAGTCAAAAGGTGAGCAAGAAAAAAGGTTTTCTACACTTCCCACAGCTCTTATTCAGAATAAAAAAGTACAAAGAATATTGAATGGGAAGCTGTTCACAAGAAAGATAAAATAAAACTGAATATGTTTTGAAAAAGATTCGTTCGGAAAGAACGAAATGTCTGGGGAGAGAGATAGAAAAATTCAATAAACATAATACTTGTCCTCCTTGCGAAAGGAATTTGACTTCCGACAATCTATTAATAATGTCGGCGACCACAGTGTACAAACGACATCCAAAAAGTTCTTCTTTAAATATATAAATATTGAGAATAAAAAAGGAAGAAATAATGTAGCTTGTATGGTTTTTTTTTTCTGTTTGCCAAATTTGATTTTTTATTCGACGCTTCATTCTATTCATCTTTTGTCGAAAAAGATTTTTCCATCAAAAATGTTCTACCTTTGAATTTAGAATTTCTTTTGATATATTTGATCTATTATTTTTTTAACCTAATTCGAAAACAAGTTATATGAAATTTAAATATATATATATATATATATGTATTTATAACAACAATGTTCCATAGATTATTCGATATAAAAGTTTTCCTATATGCTTCTTTATAAGATATTATAATTTATACCGAATAAATTTACTTATTTGAACTGTATAATCGTATCATTAATAGTTAGAATCGTTATAGAAATGCATTTTGACTTAGTAACTGAATTCGAGTTTGTATGAGTTTATAAATATGTAAATAGGTTTTCCCTTATTATAGAAATATTTTATTTAAAAATCAAAAAATTTAAATCTTATTAAAATCTCGTTTCACATGAGATATTTTTATTATCTTTTCTCTCTATTACCCTATGAAGTATTATATTTACTAATTTCTTTTTTTTTTTACTTCATGAGTACTGCAGCAATGAATCGGTGGCACAGTTCTTAAAGTATATAGTTTCTGATAGATTTTATTTAAGGAATGGTTTTTGTTTTGTAATATTACTTCAAAGTATTGTTTTAAGTATAGAGCACAGATGGATAATTCACCTATGTTCTTTTACAGAGCATAAATTAATATGATATATTACTGATTTTTTTCTTCGTAATTGGTGATTTTATTTTAATCAATACATGTGAAATATGAAATATGATTAACACTAAAGCTACCACGAGCGGGTCATTTGACCCGCTTCCAATGGCAATTCCAATGTATCGGTGAAATGCCGGTAGGTTTAGTGTTAAATGTGCTAGTCAATTATACATCAAAAGAATATATTTTTGAAAATATTTTCATTTGTTTTTTATTTAAATATTTAGAATACTTTTTTAATTGTTTTGTTAAAAAATTAAATTGTTTTGTTAAAAAATTAAAAAATTAAATATAAATATTTTATGTTATTGAAATTATCGTTTATTTTCAAATCTTATACTTATTCACTTTTTATTATATATATAAGAGAAATATATTGTTCTGAAAATTATCATAACTAAACCTCGAAATCTTCGGAGTTTTTTGACATTACATTTACTCAATTATTTTTAAATCGTTATCATTTAATTCCAGTTTTGTTGGTATGTTGTATAAGGTAAACTCATCTCAATTCTATCATGAATGCATCCATTTTTAAAACATGAGTTTTAAAGACTACTTAAATTAAGACACAGCGTTTCTCTCAATTTTTCAGATGCATTTCTCTTGATTACATCATAATATAAATAATAATATAAATGAGCATAATTCTAGATTATACATTGCTTTTACAAGAAAATGGTAAGTATAAAAAACTCAAGTAGCATTAACATTGTAAATGGTAGGAATTGGAAATGAATAGGACATTGTAAATTAAACAATTATGAACTTATTTTACTCGTAAAATACCAAGAATTAAATTTTATTTTAAGATATTTGTTAAAAACGTCAATTTAAAATTATATATCAATTGCATTCAAAATGCTAGTATTATATAATATTTTTTCAAATCAAGTTATATTTCAATCATTGTTTTCAACACCGAATCCATTTATGAAACTAAAATTATATTTGAATCATTATTTATTCTCAATCCAATTCCATTTATGAAAAAAAAATTATAGTTCAAACATTATTTATTTTTAATTCCAATTCCATTTATAAATGCCCTAGACTTTCGATTACTTCTTATGAACTATTTTAACTAATAGTAATGATAAAGGTGTGAGTTTGTTCTGGCGCTCTACAGGCCAGGCCGTTTGATCTACAGCAAACTAATTTGGTACATATTTATCTTGGAAGATGAGAATGTATACCTCGGAGTCAATTTTTGAAATTTGCTAATAACTATATGCCTAGAAGGATTTTTACTTCCGCTTTTATTTTGTAATATATATACTTTTTTATTTCAACCGATTTTCACTCATATGAAATTTATCAAAATTATCATTTTTTTTAAAAATGTATTTATATTTGTTTTATATGAATCATTTAGCAGCCAAAGAATTTGGGTGAACAAGCCAATTGTCAAACATGGCTAGTTTAGAACAATCAAATTTTAAAATATCATCAATATATATTTTCTACAGATAATAATAATAAAAAAAATGTGAATACTGTCTTGAACCTTACATTTCCTTTTGTTGCCAAATATTTGAATGAAACGACGTATTGACAATTCCATCTGGTGTGACGTGTAGATTGAAAATATCCCAGACTTCCTTCCACCAATTTTTTCAAGCATAGACAGATGGGGGTGAAGGGTTTGCAGTTAAAATAAAGCTGGGAGGGAAAAGGAAAAAAAAAGAAAAATACCGAACAAGAAAAAAAAATACATCAAAAATAAGGACGAAAGGAAATAGGACGAGGAAAAGTATCGGCCGTTTTGGTACCGGTTACTGATCAGTAGCTGACCTCAAGCGCTTTGAGAAATCTCATACTACACTTACTTTCTGACCGAATGGGTTAAAAGTAAAACTGTTTACTCAAGATTTTAGATTTCTTTCTTTCTTTCTCTCAATATTAATTGTAAGAAAATTGCTTAAATAGCGATATTTAAGAGGTTCATAATTTTCAGAAGAAATTCGTAGAAACAATAAATAAACAAGTACATAAGCATGGATATTACTAATATATCTAATTATTTATTCGGTATATCATATTTCATATTTTAGTTGAACAACCTACTCAGTAAGAGAGCTCAATTGCGAGATTTTCTGTCCCATTAAAATTAAAATTATTATGATATTAAAGACAGGATATAGCTCTAAACAGATGGTAATTCTATTATATTCTAAAGATTTGTTAGAATAATGATTTCTAATTGTTTGGTGCTAATTAGAGATTTTTCAATTTTTTTTTTCTCTAATAGCACTCTTCGAGTAGGTATTGCTTGTTTCAGCGCCATAGATACAATATGTTGTTGATTTCCAGTACTTCATTAATTTTCTAAGATAAAACTAGCAGCATAATTAGCTTTTGTATTTATAAGGCAGTGAGATTTTAAAAATGCAATTGAATATTTTGACTTTTGAAACCTTTTACAAATTCTTCCCAACATAAAACGCGATCATCCATTCATTCGTGTTATTCAAAATAAGACAATAATTTCCGGCAAAATATATGCGATATGCGGTTTTCCTAAATTTGTGTTTAGATAGAATTATAGAAAGTTCATCTAAATTTACGCGATTGAATTTAACGCTTTGAAGATACGCTAAAAAAATTGATATGCATTTGTTGCCATGGCGATACGTTTTTTTAGCCTAATTTGAATAAATTTTATATTTATATATATTTTTCAATCATGTTTAATATGATTCTAAAAAATTATCTAAGCCAGCAAAGCAAAGGGATGAAAAAGAAAATAAAGTGCATGGAGTTAAATTTATATTTATGCAATGGAATTCAATGTTTAGTTGCGATGCTCTCTTTTAAGACCAAGCCATAGGACGTTAGACTTTCAGGATAGCGTTAAGATACTTCATCCATATACATGGACAGCTTCTTTTTTTAGAACTAGTTCTAACTTGCTGTTATTATAGTGATTTATTAATTTTCTGTCACAAATTTATTAGCTAGATCTCTTTTGTACCACTGTGTTGGATTTATCTTTTTTTTACTTTGCCAGAAGCTTCATTTTAACTTAATTATTTCAAAAATATTGATGCTTTTAATAATATTTAGTATCTTATTGATTTTAATACTCTGCTTTCCTACTTTTGATTCAGAATTCAACTTTTTTTCACATTTAAATACTTTTTAATTTGTAACAGAAATCCTTTTCAGTGATTTCATATTTTTTAAAATTTTATTTTGAAATATAAATACTAAACAATTTTTTAATACTTCTATGACCATCTAATTGATTTAAGAACTAACAGCTAAATTCAAATTATTTTGAGTATTAACAGATTATTTTGCTTATAGAATGCATTGTTTTTTGCAATTATCAAATTGATGTATTCGAAAATTTCATTTATTTCCTTTGACCATTTGATGCAGAAAAGCATCATACAAGGTCAGAATGGGTTTTTTTTATAATATCAAATTGTAGCTATTACTGATATTACTGAATAGCACAATGATTCAATATTCCATAGTAATTTCATTTAACATAAAAGCCAAATATCAGTTAAGTTCAAAGACTTGTTTTTCTTTTTGAACTTTCCTTACTAAAATTCTTTATAAAAAAGTGAAGAAAAGAAGGTAAAATATAATCAATTCAGCTTTCTGAATTTTATAAAAAAAATCTAGCTTCATAAAAGATTTATTAAGTTTTAATTTCAAAAACAAAATATTGAAAGTTAAAATACTTTTTAAAAGTATTATCGCTTATATCTTCTTTGAAAAAAAAAACCACTTTTTTTTACATTGTTCATCATATTCTGCATACAGTTAAAAAAACCATAAGCACTTGTTGAGAGAATAAAAATTCTGTTTTAGTTTATTATTTTTATTATTTTAGTTAATAAAGTTAAGTGTCAAGTTCAATCAATCAATTTATGTTTTCTCTGGCAAAGCATATTTTTATGTCAAAAATATCATGAAAGCAAACTCGGTTTTTTTTTAAAAAAAATGTAATATGCATTTGTCTTTTTTCTTTCTTCAAAACAGAAATTCTCCCTGTCGTAATTAATACACATTATCCAAATAATAAAGTTGTGTCTAATATAAATTTTCTATTACTTCAAAACATGTAATATATCAAAGTACTGTAATAATAATATTATCTTTAGAACAATATATTTCATGATGTGAAGTAGTCACTCCGACCACTCAGAATAAATGCATAAATGTATATTTTGAGAGCTTATCTGTCATATTCAATATTATAAGGTATTGGATCTCTGAGATCTGTATGGCATTTCTTTATTCTGTAACACTGTATTACCATTTTCAAATCATGTGTCATGAAAGCTTGTTGCAAAAGTTTGTTGATTTAAATAACATATTACAAATTCAAAATGTAAGAAAAAATTCAAATGTGTTTACAAAATGAAATACAAAATGTTCTTCAATGTTTGAACTGAAATTCTAGTTTCAATTCGGAACGGTATTTTACTATTTCACTTAAATCTGTCCCATAACTCCAAAACTGTCTCTTCAGTGTTTTGAGAAAGTATGACAAACCGATATAATATCATGTCCATCACCCATGTAAGTAGGAAGTACTGTGGCTTAAAAATAATTCGAAAACCGAAGAGATTGAAAAACAGCAACAGGCAGTTGGATAGAAATCTGCCCACAGAATATTCTACCTTCTGAATGTTGCAGTTTAATTTCCACTAGGCATCAGGATTATAAAAGCCATAGAGGTAAAAATGATTAAAAGAAAAGAAGAAACAACGCATCTGTATAACGGCTTTGAAATGAAAGAGCAAGTGTCAGATGAAATTAACTCTTTCTTCCCATTTTCTAGTATCTTTTTTTTATTCTCCCCACATTTCAGGACGAAAAGGTGAGATGAGATCTATTTTCTGCCGATTGAATTCACGGCTCTGAAAATTGTCCAGATCAACAAATTAGAAATCATGGATGTGTCTAATTTTGTTAGTGTTAGTCTGCGCTTCAAATCATCCGTGCTGGGTGTTCCTATTTTCCCTTTCTATTGTACGTAAGTGAATTATTGTGATCGTTGAAAAATTCCAATTCGAGATTTTGACAAGTTTTTATGTTACAGACTTCCCTGAAACTGGAATGGGTAATTTTGTCTTTAGGTATGTCTGTGGGAATACGATGCTTCAAATACGCTTAGAACAAGACTGCTGAAATTAAATATATGTAATTATGACCAAATTTGTTGATTTTAATCAAATTTTGAATCAAAAGAAAACGCATGAAATATATGTCTGATTTTTCAATACAAGTGATTTCAATAATTAAAAAGGGAAAAATATAGGCAATTAAAATTTGGTGCACAAGTTTTGATGGACAAATATATACATATATCAAATTTTGAATTAAATTCCTCAAACGGTAGACCGTCCGATAGTCTGTATTTTCGCATGCATGTAAACGCAGTAATTCAGAAGCCATATAAATGAAATCAATAAAATTCATTTAGATATGTTGTGAGTTGTGTGATATTTTGGTGAAAATTCTCCAGCAAAACGGCTTCCAATATATATATTCTTTTACAGGGCAGCTAGAGTCACGCTAAAGTAAGAGTTTCTTTTTTATTTTGTAGCTATCGTTCAAGAATGACATGCGAGGAATTCTTGGGGTCTGTGATCTGCCCATGCGGTAATTGGCAAATCCAGCGATTTGAATTCTAGGCTCACTATAGCCAGATAAAATTTTACATCTCTAATTGAATTTTTGCCTTATTTAACACCATAAAGATCAATTAGCACTCGTAAATATATTTTTACCAATTTTAATAATGAGAATTATGGCTTAGATTCGTTACACTAAGACAAATTTATTACGAAATACGATGCTGATCAGTATAGATCTGAAAATTTCTATCTTTTCAATAAAAAATGAATTAATAAACTTCGACTTAGTGGTATCTTTATTATATAAAAATAATTATGAATCCCAAGTAATATCATAAAAAAAACTGATAGAAAGTACTTTCATAAAATGATCTGTATCATCAAAAGTCTGTAAATGCATAAGTTTGGTAGATATGTTCCAAATCTTTTTGTTGGCATTACATCGATATAAATAACTTATTTTTGCTAACTGACATCGAAATGATTTATAACAAATTTTCAAAAATTGCTATGACTTGAAAATAAAATATTATATACTATGCTATTATAAATTTCTGGATCCTTCCAGAAATACATTCTCAAACACTCTTTTAAATTGACAAAATTTTTATCCATTTTTGAGATAAAATCAAAAATTATTTTGCAAAGTTAATATTTGCCACATAACATTTTACATTACTTACTTTATAGTTATATGAGTAGAATGCATAAAAGAATGCAAGAATTCCATCTAAATTGTGTTTAATCCACGATTTCAGCCTTAAGCGATCTTGCATATATCAAATTTATTACCCTCATTTAAGTACATAAAAATTATATATTTCTATCTATTTTCTAAACCAGACAGTGAAAGAAAACAGACTGCCATGTAAAGATTTGTGGGTAGCAAAGAATATAACATTTGAATCTTTAATACGAATAACTATTCTATGTTTTCGAAATTTCCTCAATGTAATTTTAATTCGTTATTTAAAATATTGATATTATATACAGCAATATACCTTTTTGTTGCTTTATTAAAGTGCAAATATATTAAAATTCATAAGGAATATCTTAATATAGAAAGTCCTGGTATAATACAATGTGTTTATATATAACCGATTTTTGAAATCAATTGGATTACCATGATTAATGGTTGCTAAAAATTTCTAAAATATTTTATAATAGGATATTTTACAACTTCAGATTTCTATATATTCATAACTCGTACTATTTTAAAGATCATTGTTCTGTTCATTGTATTATGCATTCTAGAAATTTTATTTCGCATCTTTATATATACAATTAAAGAGCTGAGGTAAAGATGATTCACTTTAAATGTTTTTTCACCATTCATTTTGAATCAAGTTTATACTGAACATTCTTTTTTTGTAGATATAACAAAATTTCAAATTCATTACTAAACAATTCACTTTTGGCAACCAGATGAATCACCAAAGATATCGGTTAGATTTAATTTTATTGAAATCATTCAGAATTTATTTCATGACTATGATTTCTTCAAATTATCAAACAATGAAGAAGTGTTATTTTAATTATATTACATATGTTCTATTCATTGTGTGCATAGATTGGTGACCTGTTGGTCCTTATTGAATAATAGTTAATTTAATTTTTATTTAAATCGTGAAAATAAAGTTTCATTTCAAGATTCCATAAAAATTTCAGACATTAAAAGCGTGCAATTTTAATTGACTTACTTACATTCTGTTCGTTGTATAGATTAACATTTCTAATGGAGAACAGTGCCATGACATGGAACTGGTGTCATGGAACTATCTTCAAAATTTCGCAGTATTGTAATTTTACATTTTTATTCTTCTTGCAAACTACATAAGAGTTCATTTTCCTTATTTTCTATAATGGTATAAAATCATGCGAGTAAATGTTTGGCGAAATAATAAAGACGACTTGGATTCCCAGACAGCAAAGCAGTCTATTGTTGAAAAATAGGCTCTAAAAGTTTTAAAAATTGACAGAATTCTGAAAAACTCTGTACGACTATTAAATTAAAATATTTAAGTAAGAATGTTTCTAAATTTTCAAACAGTGCAAAATTCATTGTTGTGCAATACTATTTTAGGAAGCTGAAAACTGACTAAATTCAGGTTAATTTGTAATGAAATAATATGAAAGAAAGTCCTCTCCGAGGTCTACATTCTCGTCTTCCCAAGTACATATTTGTCAAATGTGGTGACTGGCCATAAGATAGTGTTGTTAAAGAAGATATAATGTATTATGATAATGGAGCTTCAGATTATAGGATAAGAGTCATTTTAAGGAACATAGGAAAATATAACTATCAAAGAATGGTTTTAAATTCAGATTGTTTTCAATTCCTATTAAAAAAGGAGTGTTTTAGCGAAAAGGATAAAAGATAAAAGCTATTAGAATAGTTGCAGAAAAAAAATTGCTGTTGGCAGTCAGAGATAATATTGCTTTCCCACCAAATATTATTAAATTAAAATCTCACATTTTAAATAATTCCTTCGAATTATATCTTTGTAAGTTTTAAAAATACACTGAGAAATACAAATCTCAGTTTTTTTACTTTAAAATAATGAAAGAATAAATTATGAGTTTGGAAAAAAAAGCTGTCAGAATAATTCATTGCATTATCGTGATATAAAAAAGGTGAAACTCATCTTGAAAACACTATTCAAAATCCGAAACTCAACGATATAAAAAAAATTAAATAGATTAATACCATAAATATACTTGCATGTTTCTTAATCTGACAATTTTACTCGGTTTTGGAGATAGACTGCCAAACTTTCCTTTCATTTCGAAGTAAATTGATGCACACTTCTTTCATTATTACTTCAGGCAAGAAAGGTGGATGAAAAAGAACTTTCATTACGGAAATATACTGCAGAGCATACGACAATTCCGACGTTTCTTTCTAAGCTCTCAACTCAACTTTAATCTTAATTCCATTGCTTTAACAGTAAACTTTAATTTTGCAAAAGGTGACTGTCAGCTTAAATTGTTTCGTATAATGAAGACAAACCCTGAATAATTTGATCAATTTTATTTCGAATAAGCTACAAGCGTTAGAAAATCTTCCGGAGTGTTCCATCTGAATGATAATTTAAGATAGGAAAAGAAAAGTTAAATTAAAGAATTCTCAAAAGATTTTCTTCTAATGCCTCAATTTTACGGTTGATATAGAACTGCATTCATATACTTTACGATCGTTCTCAGTTTCAATACTACTTTCTAAAATTAATATCATATATTTCCCCTTTAATTTCTAGGCTGCTTGCTTAAAAAAGTCTTTCAGTTCGATTTTCAATCTATAAAATGCTATCAAAATTGACAAATATATGCCTGACGCATATTCGGTGTTTCAAATTTAATTTTCATTTTTTTGTGAGTGTTTTATTTGTTTGTCATTGAAAGACTCAAATTAGATTTTGCAGCTACTCATTTTAAATATTCTGCATAAATTTCACAACTTTCATTCATGTTATGCACTTAATTTAAGTAACTAAAAGACCTAGTGTAAATATTCTGCTTTTTCTATAAATTATATCTAAATATACATATCCATCGAGATTCAGACGATGTCTGCTTTTATATTCTAATTTTGGTGAAATCGTTTAGAAATTTACCTTTGAAATACATTAAACATCATATTCGCAGCAATTTTTTAAATCAAAATTTCATATAATTTTTCATAACCTAAAAAAAGTGAATATAATATTAATATAATATTAAATTTCACTTTTAAAGGACAGCTTTTTATTGGAATTAAATGTGCTTATATTGCAATAATGTGCAATATAATGTGCAACTAATTCACTAGAACTGTAATTTATTATTCCAGAGATTTTAAAATAATTTATAGAACAAAAATAATTCTGTATGTTTCAGCGTTTACAATTTTTTGAGGATTTAGAGTAATTAAGATAAAAATTGCAGTAAACTACCAGCACAAGTAGAAATGCCCAAAGAAAAAATATTGAACTGTTTTACGAATGTACTTTATTAATATGGTTACGAATCTGTAATATTGTTTCTCTGTGTAAAATTATTCTTATAAGGAAAGGAGTTATTTTACAGATAATTCAAATGAATGCTAAATAGATTGTTAGTAAATGACCCTAGGCCTTGTCGGCAAACTTGGCGACTATTGGATGAAGAATTTGGCTACAAAAATGAATATTCTAAAAAATATGCAAGACTTTTAGGAATGCGTTTATTATCACTCGAGTTCCAACGTTGTTCTATGACATTCGATAGCCTGTCACAATAACTATAAAGCGTTGTGGAGTGTTGATCCCCAGCAAATTCTCTCTGAATGCGTTGTGCTATTTCGTTTGCTAATAACTGATTTGTATATTTTTGTGTTGTTGATTACAGCAGTTACAGTTTTACCAAAATTTTATCAATTTTTTGCTATTTGTATTTCATATTTTTTCTGCGGAATAAAGTGTTGTTATTTATTATTGTGTCTGTTGGAATTTTCACTTTAAATGCACCGCATGTTTTTTCTGTAAACGTATTTTTAAGCTGTCTGAGATAAGATATAATTTTTTTTGATTTATTACTTCTTTGAGATAATTGCTTGAGTCTTCCAGAACAATATTTTATGCCATTTTTTTTTCAATTACCTGCATAAAATAAACATTCGAAGCAAATGAATTGCTAATGATACCTTGCCTTTGCAATTTTAATTATTCATTGTCTAAAAGAATAGTAAATGAAATATCACGACTTTTACTAATAAAGAAAAATACGAGTGTGCCTGCATACCTGGGGCACTCAAATTTTGTCAGATACAAACTTGTGATTAGTTCCCTTTCGTAACCCCAGATGGCAGCACCTTTCCGCTGTGTTGAAAGTTATGGAGTAAATATTTCTTTGCTTTGCTTGTCAGCCAAGAAAAGTAGAAGTCACGTGTATGTGAGCGATCAGTAGCTCACGAGGAAGAGCAGAACAAATTTATTTTAACGATCACGCGAAAATCCAGCAAGTTTCTTGCAAAATTAGTAGTTTATGAAGAAAATAATTTTTATTGTCTGCAAGAAATATTCATAACCGTGATATAGAGTTGGAGTTTTCCTTTTGGAAATTGTATAAAAATAAGAAGTTGCTGGATGTGAATAAAGGGATAGCTAGTCCAGAAAACTGTTTCCTAATTTGTATTACATAAAATATTATTTTTTGGAAGCATGAGCACAGGGTATATGCTCACAATAAGTGCAGAAATACTTCGTTAGAGAAATGTCCCCTATTTCGACAATACTATTAGTCAGCTTTGACGCTCAATCCATTGATGTATTTGATTAAATATTTTTATACGGATTTTGAGAGGATAAAACTGTGCTCTAATTTTTTCTCATATCTAAGTATATGTTTTCTAATTGCCTTATAAACTTCAATCAAATAATAAGAAAAAAAACCTTGCATGCAATTCTCTTCAAGTTTTTCAGAAATCTACAAATTTGATATAAATATTAAATATCAAATTTTTTCAGTCTTGTTGAATGGATTTGTAATCAGCTGGTTAACATACGAACAAAACAAATCTGAGCTAACTGGCTTACATTCGAAATTTATATATACAACATTCTTCAAATACTAATCTTCATTGTTCTAAAAATTGAAACATTTTGCAGTTTTTAATTTAGTTAAATTACCACTCATTTAATGAGTTCAAGTGGAAGATACTTCGTTGCATATTACATAGCTTTTTTAGTTAGGTATAAGGGATTTGGAGGTGCAATCCCCTTCTGCAACCATCCGCACCTCATATATGGGAATTTGATACTCATGGATTTGTGTAAAAAGTAGGCAATAAAACTGGACTATTTCAAGATATTTTTACCCCCTTATCCTGATGCTGAGAATGGCATTAGGTAATAAAATATCGTTAGTGATATTGGATCTATGATACTGCTGTCTTTTGTTTCCGTCTCTTAAATTCTATCAACAAATAACTTAAATGCAATTCGTTTTAGATACCATTACTCACCTGTCCATTAGTTTGGAATGTGCCATTTGGTTTTGTCTTAGATTTTAGTTTAGTTTAGTTATCCCGTCCCGTTCTTCAAAAGCAGAACTAGGGCTATTTTAGGACGAACCTTGTAATTTTGAACCGCGGTCAGATGACGATGACGACACTTGAACTGGCACCTCCTCTCAACACCACACAAGCGGAAGGACGTTTGGCATGGAAGTTTAAAATGCACCAGGCCCGCTTACACGGCGGTTCTTCGGTGGAATAGGGTTGGAAAAGTCTCTTACAGTTAAAACATCAATTTTGGAGTAGATGGACTAGAGACATCCTTCACCATTTGCAAACCTGACGGAAGTGGCATAAACATCGTCCTCATTTGAGTGTCGAGATCTCGTCCTTATTCAAGCTGGCAACATGCCTCCATTGTCCTGGCCACTGGTGCGTATCCTGGAGATCATCCCAGGAACTGATAATATCTCTAGAGTTGCCCTGCTTCATACTTCATCAGGACCTGCCAAAAAAGCCATTAACAGACTAACTGCAGTATCGGTGCCGACATGCTGCGCCCCGGAGGATGGTGATTCACTTGAACGCCAACAGATGACTCAATGGAAAAACCTGAGCGTTGAACTTTTGTTTTTGTTTAGAGACTATGACATTCTTAGGGGATGGTTGTATGAAACGGGTGCTTTCTGTACACGCGCTGGAACATGTGTAGTTTGAAAGCTGTATGCAAAAAATCTATACCCTGCATTTAAATCTGTAATTCCTTCTTATTCTGGATGCCCATGAATCGCTGCCAAATAAATATCGAGACTTGGATCAGGTGAGTCATTCCTTTATTTATCATCAAATTCTTTCATTCGAATTTGACCAGAATTTATACATTCTTTTGATTCTAATTCGTTTAATTCCTTAATTAAATCAACAAGGGTCTCGAACCTGAAACCCTTCAGTTCAAGCTGAGACCTTACCACCAGGCCATCGCGTCCAGCTTTATTGTGAGAGGAATTAGGTCTCGATACTACTAATTACCGATCACGGAGCTTATATTGCGTAAACAAGTCATAAAACGTCTTGACAGGATTGGTTGAACAACATTAGATGAAGACAGAACATATAATCCTAACAAACAGTGCCGACCTCTTCAATAAGATTTAAGTTTCCTCATATGCATGAAGATAACCGTTTCTATATTCATTACAGAAGTTAGAACTTGTTTACTTATATAGAAACTGCTTATCTATGTACTCGTGGTACTCTCCCCCGGGATTGAAGATAATAATAAATTCTCTATTCTCATTTTTTCTTGGAACCATTTCTATATTCATTACAGAAGTTAGAACTTGTTTACTTATATAGAAACTGCTTATCTATGTACTTGTGGTACTCTCCCCTGGAATTGAAGATAATAATAAATTCCCTATTCTCATTTTTTCTTGGAACCATTTCTATATTCATTACAGAAGTTAGAACTTGTTTACTTATATAGAAACTGCTTATCTATGTACTCGTGGTACTCTCCCCTGGGATTGAAGATAATAATAAATTCCCTATTCTCATTTTTTTCTTGGAATCCTGTGAAATATAGCAGGACAAAATGATCCCAAAGATTAAAGCAGGCGCTATGAAGATTGCATTATAACCCCAATATAGTATGGATTCTACATATATTATTTACATACAACATTTGACATATAATCTGTTGTCGGAGGAGGAATAGCAACCTAAATATACTGATTATATCAATGCAGAAAGCAAGAAATCAAACTGCCATTTAAGAGAATTGAAGGGTTGAAGCTTATATTAGCCGAGCGCATATTTAGAACTATGAATTTCGAATCAAAATAATGTCATATTGATATTCATGCAATATACTTCATTTTTATTTTTCTCCTCAGACCATTTTATTCCCTATATTAAATTTTATTCGATATTTTTAAACATGAATTACGGAAAAAAGCTCAAACAAGTTTGGCATTCGAAATCAGAAATATCATGTTGTTTTGTAAACAAACTTTAAACTTAGGGATTATATAAATTCTAAATCAACTTGCAGCAAATAATTTAAATACCACATAGAATATTAAAATATTATTGGAAAGGTTATGATTTTTTTAAACGATTCTAGTATAGGTATTTTGAAAATAAAGCCAATGAATTTGTACTTACAACCTTTTCCGAATATCACTAAAATTCATAGTTTTTAATATGAAAAGGCTGTAAAATTATATTCACTAACGATTTCAGAAATAATTGCTGCAAACTGTGCACAATGCTTATGTATCTGTGTTTTTTTTCACTAAATTAGCAGAAAGGTTGTTTGTTGTGATCCAGAACAAGAACAATTCAATATTATGGATAACATAAAGGAAATTGAAATGTATTCATTGATTTTAATTCATTAACTCTCTAATAATAAAAGGGTAATGTACAAACATGTGTGTGTCTGTGTACGATTGCTCAACAAACCAAATAATTTGATCTAACCCTACTACATTTTGCACATATACTTTGGACAATGGAAATATACACCGACATACTTGAAATTTTAATTAGAATTTTGATTAATTATAAACTAAGCAGTAGTATTAAATCAAAAAAGTATTAAACGTTAAGACACTTTTAGAATGTCTTAATTAAAAAAATTAATCTCTTAAAGTTATAATCATTAGTTTCGAAAGTTCATATTTATTTATTCCATGACTAAATGTGTTTATGTTATAAGACCAAAGCACCAAATAACAAAATTGAAACAAAGAGTGATTCTTTATACAAAATCTTTAATATTAGTTGATTTAATATTATTTTTTGTTAAAATAAAAATTGGAATTTTTAAAGCATTTTAAAGGGTTGAATAATATCAGATAAATATAATAACCCTATATAACGGAATGTTTTAATTATTCTTTAAGTATTTTTATCAATTGAAATAGACGAAAAGACATTTGATGATATCATTAATTGATCACCAATAACCCCCTATGATTGTCATTTAATCTTACGATAATTTTTTTCAAATTAACTGTGAAGATATGATGTAATTCAGCAAAAAGAAAGTTATTGAAAAAATCTTTTGTTATTGTACTATAAGTAGGATTTGTTTAAATAGAAAACGTAGCTTCAATGAAAAATTCCGCTTTTTCCTGGTATAACAAATGTATTACACATTATTTTGCATTATGTTGTATTGTAATACATCATCTTGAGCTTCGTTGATGATTGCATACTCTTACGGGATGAATTACCAGTAGAAAACTAATAGGGGAAATATTTTAAGGCCTCTACTAAATGTCTAAAATTTGAAAGACATCTTTGAAATGAAAAAAATGGCAACATTATTAAAAAAATATATTTTGCTGCTAGATATGAAAATTATGTAAACAAATTCATAATTTCGGATCAACTAGATCAATTATCTCCCAAGATAAGCTAATATATCATTATTTTTTTTATAGTAAGATTATAAATGTTACAAATAATTGAAAAATATTTATTTTTATATGAGACAATTTTTAAATCATGTAAAAATTAGTAAAAAACATATTTTTTGTATCAAAACACAATTATTTAAAAATGATTAAATACAATACATATTTTACTTTATGGAAAGGGTCTAATGGCAATTTATCCATTTTTTTTCTTGTATATATGAAATACAATTCATACTTTGATTAAATATTAAGTGTTAGGGAAAGACAATAATAAATGGTTAAAATATTTAAGGAATATTAATACCAAGAATATTATTCGTCAAAAATTGGGAACATTTTGTGAAAAGAAAAACTAGATGCCCTATAAAAATTTATTTTAAAAATTTAGATGCAAATCAGGGAAAACCATTTGATTTGTGGTAATCATAGATTTGATTTGAATCAGCTGCCCTTAACATACCAAACAATTAAATCTATATGAATTTTTGGGAAATTCGATATATATGCCGTTGCTTTTTTTTAGAATTTATAATTGCTTGCTTCCATTGCTCAGAATACGAACTGCATACTAATATTCTGTTATTAAACACAAACTGGATACAATATTAAAACAGAGCTGTTAAATAATTCAACAATTCTCTCTAACCAAGTACCATCTATATCTTTAATTTGAAATTAATTCTGCTTTTTGAAAATACAATAAAATATTAGTATTGAATACAGATCTATTAAAAATCCTCTTACTTGTTTCTGAAATCTAGAAGAGCCATAAAAAGATTTTTTTTTTATTTATAAACTTTTTTTTATTTCTTCTCTTGCTGAAAAATTTACACTCCTCTAACAGCCTTTTAAAGAATTCTATGGCTTGGAACATTTTGATTGGTTGGATTCGAGTTCATGTAAATGACACCATTATTCGAAGAATTTAAAATACCAGTTTCTTTTTGGATGATTTGGCTTGTATTATCGGAATTTGCATTGGCAATCGGAAATTTAAAGTCTTAGCAAATAGGTTTTTGTTCGTTGCCACTTACATGTGCTGATATCAAGTGTTAGATATATATTTTTTCATGGAAAAGATAAGAACAAAAGTTTAAGGGGGAATATCTGGCTTTTTATCTGTTCAAAGTAATTCCACGATAAGGTTCTTAATTCTTTTTGTTCGTCATGTATATGGTAAAACAAAAATTTCAAGATATTGGTTCAAAGTTTTTAAGTAATTCGAAATTTCTAAGTGGGCTCTGAATTTAAATAAAATAAAATTTAATTCGATTTAAAGTAAAAGCTTTAGAATAGGAAAGTAGCTTTCAGAATATAAAATAGATTTGGCTGGTTAATATGTTCCAACTTTTTGTTACAAATTTGCTTAATACTTTGCAAAAAACAACAACCAGTATTTATTATTTCTCTAATTTGATAAAATTAAAGAGTTTTTATAATGAAATCATTAAAGTTGCAATAATAATAATTAATAAATATTATTTATTGCAATCTTTATGTTTAATATAAAACCGAGAATTAAAAATTTCAGTACAAATATATTACTTTGAATCTCTAGCCAATTTTCACTCCCAAAACGTTTGATTTGTTTTGCATTTCCCAGGATTATATTAAATTATTTAAATAATTTAACTATTTAATAAAAACGAATTTTTATTCATTGATGCTCACTTTTATGTTTACAATCAAAGTAGTGTTATCTGAATTTTAGAAAAATCAAAAAATATTTCGATGATGTCATCTTTTGTTAATTACTCACATCCTTTGATGACCATTGATTCGAATTGATTGTATGTTGCTAAGAATTTAAATTATATGTCATATAACTTGATTTAAAAAATGTTTTAAATATCTTATTTATATATTTTAAACGTTTAATTTTAATAGGCATGCTTCTCAAATTATTATAAAATTCTTATGATATTACTTTCATTACACGTTTTCTGCCCAGTCATCTAAGAATTTGAACTTTAGTATGCAATGAATGTGATAGATTTCCACAAATACAATAATATTCTTCCTAAATTAAATATATTTATCAAAAATATAATGAGAAAAAGTAGAATCATGTAACACTAAAATGTTGAGTGTTCAACAAAATATACTTCATAAATTATATAATATCTTACTATTCAAAAAAAAATCTCCGACTCAACAAAAAAATTCAGTAAACTTTAATAACAAAACCATTTTTAATTTAGAAGGGAGATAATATATATAATTTTATTATATTATAGAAAAGAGCAGAAATGATCCAAAATGGGCCAAAATGAAAAATGTTTCATCTTCGCTTATTTTTGAAATTAATTATCAAGTATCTATTTAATAGAATTTAAGTATTTTATTAAGGGCATGTTGAACGTGAAAATATAAACCACAAGAATTTTAAGATTATTTATAAATATTTGAACAATCAATGTTAACTAATTCTTTCCTTTTTGTGACAAAGCATAGTATATTAAAATTGAAAATAATTATTGTATTTTAAGTTATCACAATAAGAAGTTCGATATTTGTAATTAGACAGCATTCTGAAATGGAATTGTCATTGAAGTAAAATAAAATTATGGATTGTTTAAAGAGAGTGAATAAATACTATCAATAACTTATTCAAAAGTGAATGAAAATGTCTAATTCCTCTTTAGATATTTTAGCAAGGAAAAATAGTTTATACCCGAATTAATACAATTAGGGAAAGTTAAAAATAAAGATGAAAGCAAATTAATGCACGAGATTTTTCTGTAAATAATGAAGCTCATATTCAAATAAAGGCATATTTCTTGCTTTCAATGACCATCTTCGAAATATACGTTTTCAAATTTTAAAGAATGCCTTGTTTCGAGAAGCATAATTATGAATAGAGGAGGCAGTATAATTATTCTGGAAAAAAATCTTGAATATAAATAAATGTCCATTCTTATTGGAACAACCTTCATATTTCTTAATAACGCCTCAAACGTTAACTGCCAATAGTAATTTCATGTCTTTGTTTAGTTAATTACCTCCTATGATTAGTATTTGCATTTAATGAGAAACTTCTGCTTCTTTAGAAAAGGATTTATTATAAATCAAATTGATTCGCCAGTGACATTTCCTAAAAATTTGTTTAATTCGAAAGTTATAAATGCTATTCTATATGATATTTAGCAACACTTGGTTTGGAACTAATTCAATCAACTAACTTCTTTAGTCCCTGTTTAGTCTCGACGTCAAGAAGTCTGCAATGGAATCTTCAGATCAAGTAAAAAGGAACATATAATAAAAAAATTTCCTACTCGCAGTAAAATCTCTGATAAAATAGTCAACACGTCAAATGTGAATAAATTTGAGCTTATTAAAATTTTGCAACTTTACATTTTATTTGCAATTTTTTAGTATACAAAGAGAAAGTATTGTAATCGTAAAAAAAATTCATACTCCAAATTTTGACTATTGACAGTTTTACCAATTTACTATTACTTTATTGTTATCATTTCGAAAATTTTCCATGTAGTATCATTGAGTTATACAGTGTATAAATGTGACTTTATTCATAGGACGCTCCGAATTGCATTTTCGGCAATCATTGCTTTTTTTTGTTTGATTTGATGCACAAAGTATTCGCTTAGTTTTATGTGCACATTATGAAGAAAGTGCACATTTCGAAGAGATTCTGTCTCCTCTAACAAGTCAAATTAGAAATATTTCAGCCTATTATTGGTTAAAATTACAGAAACCAACCAGGAAAGCACCAGAATTTTGGAATGGTATCGTTTGCTTTCATACATAGAAATCAAAAACACAAACAATTGTAAACCAAACAGGAAAACGTCGATTATATCTAAAGCTTTCATTACTCAAAATAAATATGATACGTATTAAATAATAAAATTTAAGATATGCTTTTGCAAATCATAAAATATACTACCTTTCTCCAAAATCTGTTAACTTTTATAATAGAGTAATAAATTCGAATGTAACAGCAACCACTTCAACTATTTCTGGTTAAATATTTCATAACTTCATTCGTTAATTTGCGAAAAAGAATGGCTTTGCTCAAATGCAAATTGCTGGGATAAGAATTTATCCCAAATGATAAGAACTTAATTTGGGGCTGTCTTCGAAAATAAAGTACCATAAACGACAGCGCATATCGCAGATTGAGAAACCAACACAATTTTTCTGACAGTCCATTACACTCGAAAGTGTCGCCGTCGGATCAATTTGATTAATAATGAACCCTCTCCAGAAGAAGGGAAGGCTCCTCATTAATTGTGAACACTAATCATTGGAACTAATTTACCGAATAACTGCACGAAAAGATTCCTAATGGCAATTTTCATTCCGGACATTATTAAACGTTAGAGACGTTATTAAGGAAAGTTAATGATTACCCACTAACAACCGATTTTTATTCGTTTTTCCAGACTTTTTTAGCGCAATTATGATACTGGATCTTCCATACATAATTAGGCTTCTAAGAAACATGACACTCTTGGAAACGTCAAATGAGAATCCTGCGTTGATTATTAGGAACATTTTAAATTTGTCCTTATTACAATATGTGATCGAATATTTGCAAGTGAAGTTTGAGCTTTTATGTACTTTCTAACAGCTGCTAATTATCTGAATTTTGGAATGAGGAATTTTGTCTCTCCAAATTTTATTATTGATTTTGGGAAATACGGACGACTATTCCATTTTTTAGGAAAATGAAGTTTTTATATTTTATTTTTATATTTAGAATAATATTAATCATCCATTTTTTATTATAAAATATTTATTATTTTATTATTATTATTAGGAGCATGTTAAATTTGTCCTTATTCCAACATGAGTTCTAATATTTGCATTTGAAGTTTGAGGTTTATGCATTTTCATCCTTTTCCAAGAACTGGTAATTATCTTAATTTGGGAATGAGGCTTTTCAAAATTTCATTATTGATTTTT
The DNA here is from genome assembly GCA_026543865.1 of Argiope aurantia. Lineage (NCBI taxonomy): Eukaryota > Metazoa > Arthropoda > Arachnida > Araneae > Araneidae > Argiope > Argiope aurantia. The sequence continues at coordinate 188,801 of JAPMOR010089156.1, read as the reverse complement.
GGGAGACACGAAGTGAGATTTCGTTTTTTAGTTTTATATTTTATTAGTTTTTATATTTTAGCAGTTTTATTTTTAATTTTAAAATTTTGAATAATATTTATCATCCAATTTTTTATTATAAAATATTTATTATTATAATTAGAAGCATGTTAAATTTGTTGTTATTTCAATATGAACTTAATTTGGGACTGAGACATTTTGAATCTCCAAATTTCTTTATTGATTTTGTGAAATGCGAATGAAAATTCCGTTTTTTAAGATCATGCAAATTTTATTTTTTATTTTCAAATTTAGAGTAATATTAATCATCCATTTTTTTATTATAAAAGAATTGATTGTTCTTACTTAATTTTTATCAGTTATTCTAAATGTAATGTTTTATAATTTCATTTATACATCTTGAGATGTACAATTTGTAATTAAATAATTTTTTGTGAATAATCTTAAAGTTTTATTGAAGATTTAAGATTTTAATAGAAAAGTAAATAAAAATACAAATTTGTATCTCTCTAAATTAATTATAAGAAGAAACAACCTCTCTTATTTTATTTTATTTATTTGAATTTCTTCATAAATGAATTGCTTTTTCCAAGGTCATATTTATTCAATTATAATTCATGTATAAATTGAATAGCGTGTTTGTTTGTTTTTTATAGATATCATTAGGAAATAAGAACATGCAATTCGTTATTTTTGTGTTTCGACAATTATTTTAATTTAAGAAATTTACCTTAATTTTGAAATTAGTTATTCGGTCCTTTCGGAATTTTTTTCTTTCTTCACTCCTATAGTTTTTGAGAATTTTTTTTTAAAGTTTTATTATAGAATGTTAAGACAGGAATTATTTATTTAGAAGCATGTTAAAAACATAAATATATAGGAAACGAAATTTTTCGATCTCGAGGTGCAAATTATTTCACGGTATCATCCTTGTATGTTTAACAACATTTATTTTTGATTTTTCAATACTTTACTTTGAAAAAAAAATCAGAATTTGAAAAAAAAAATAATTTGAAAAAAAAAACATAATTTGAAAAAAAATTTAAAAAATCAGAAGTTAGACACCTCGGAAATGGGATTTAACTATTCATTAATAGTTAGATTCTCAATCTTTTAGTTTTTTAATAGGAAATAATAATTTTCTTTCTATATCTGGAAATTTAATATTGACACTAATTATATCAGAACTAAGCTTTTATTTCCTCTTATAATTCCACTATAATTATTTATTAGTGGAACGTTACCGGACCGCATTTAAATTCCACGATATTTATACATTTTATATTATATTTTGAATGCGTTTTTATTGCCCCGATAACGAAGTTTTGAAGTACTGTATCTTTTTACATTCAGCTTTCTCATATTTTTTCAAACAAATCTTAAAAAAACTTTTAATGATTTTTTTAAAAATTTTTGTTACCGATTTTTAATTGAAATAATTCTAACTATTAGTTCATAATTGCTATTCATCCTGCTCTACATATGTGAATAACTGAAGTATCTGCAATGATGATGGCAAAAAAATGATAATTAATTATATTTTTACAATGGATTTATAAGCAAATACTTTTATTCAAATCTTAGTATTTAAAAAAAATTAAAGTCATTTTAATAGAATATTTCAAAATAGAAATTTTTGTACAAAAGCCGTCAAATTTTTTTGAAACTCTTCGCCATTTACTGTAATAAATTTTTTTTATTTGCCTTTTAATATATATATATATAAAACATTGATAAATTCTTATTTATTGTTTGATTACCGAAAAATGAAATGTAGTTGCAATTATTGTTCAATTTATAATAAAATAAATAGCTATGTATGATTTTGCTCATTAATTTCTATCATGTTTTAACAACACTTATATAACAGTTATTTATAATAAGGTAAAATTATGAGAAGCACACAGAGTGCTTCAAAAGAAATGCCATAAAATCATGACTATATTCAGGAAGTAAAATGAAAACAAAATTATTTTAAATAATAATATATTGTTAGCAATAAAAAATTGGAATTTGAAAAATTCCTTTACATCTGACATAGTAAAACTATGAAAATTATTTCAAAATTTAGTAACTAACAAATCCTTCAGGCAATCATATTATGAGATAAAAGACAACCATTTTATTCCTTATATTATTAAAAGTTTCATAAACGTTTTAATCTTATATTTGTCATTGAATTAACTATCCCATTTCATATTTTTATATATGAAAAAATGACATAAAAAATAAGAAATCTCGTTTTCTGCTTTCATACTTTATGTCCCAGCAGGTATTTTGTACTTATTTAGCGATATTTATTGCATTCAAATTATGGCATTTTTTTAAAGATACTTCAACATTTCCTAGGAATTCCTCTTTAATTTAAAAAAAAATATTGCGGAATGTAAATATTCGAATATCCTATTGCTTTTTTATAAGAAAAACAAGGATTGCACAAAAGAGCGCGAAAGTTTCTGTTTTCTCGGGTGATTCAAAGTAATTCAATTACATTCTTCTTCTTCGTAAACCTAAATCGATAAAAGAAGAATTTTTAAAGAATTCTCCCAAGAGTTATGAGTTAGACTTTCCTGAAAGTTTACTTCAAAAACAGTGTCAGTGTTTTCTTTCCAAATACCGTCCCATCTCGTCACAAAATATAGCCCCATTTGATTAAAAATTTGAAAAGAAGTTTAAAAATATATTTATAAAATCGCAACTAGTCAAATCTTCAAAACGTAATGAAAAAAAAAAAATTATACCTTCTTCACACTTTAAAAGGGTGGCGAAAATTTGCTTTTTATTAAAAAAGATGAAAGAAAAGAACTTCAGCATCTAGGTATTAAGTTCTATTAAAAAAGCACTGTGGGCCTGAAAGCTCAAATTTTATTTTCGTAAATGGGGTAAATAAATTTGCATAAGTTTCATTTTCAAGAGTAAACTTAGTAAGAGGAACTGCATTATAATTTCTTTTTCGTAGAAGGATCATCTTTCATGTCTTTGAAACTTCGATAAAGTTTTAAAAACGGCCTGCCCAGAATTATATTTGCTTCTTCGTTAAAGCCTTACCTTCTTCAGCGTTTCAGTACTGAACAATTTTCGGGAAGAAAATCTTTTCTGTGATTAAACAAGCAAACACATTTCAGTACTTGTGGAGAGGAAAATGATTGCAATAAAAAATGTTGCTAAATGAAAGTTCATTGAATGGCTGATTTAATATAACGAAAAGCTGTCATAGGGCAATTCAGAACTTAATAATAAATCATGCCATTTCTTAAGAAGTATGAGCTACACTTTATTAGGAGATTTCCAGATCAATTTATTAAATACATGAATGATTTATGAATATTCATTAATTACTTAATTATATTTTTAATATATCTTTAATTATTTTTAATAGTAAAGTAAGCATATTTGTCTGGAATTTAACCTCTCCTTCCTATGAATATTTGAATTTAGGTACCGCAGAATACTGGAAATCCTCTAATAAGATTGAAAAAAAAATCCTAATCCCCTAAAATCAGCAATGACAATACATATCCTTAAAAAGATGATATGTATTAGAGAATCTCGCCTATCTGAAGCAAATGCATGCTTGGTAATATTTTGAGAATTATCAGAAAATTCACTTGTCCTTCTAAACACATTCATGCAAGCGAGTCTAATTATCAAATTACGAGCCCATGGATATTAATTAATCACTCTTAACAAAACGGGAAGAAAATTTTGCAGAAATAATGAGGCGTTTTCGACTCCTCATTATTTTCTTGAAAGCGTCCTTATATATATATATATATATATATATACGAATATTACGAGAAATGAAGAATGTCATGCCGATTATGATTTCAATTGTATTTCTTTTCTTTCACAATGCCGATTTTTTATTTATTATATTTATTTAAATTCATAAATATTTTTATTGAAATATTTTAAAGAAAACTTGAATAATAGTAATTTTGAAGTGCCTTTTTTGTCTTGAAATGAATGTCCTAATTACAATCATAAAAATGTTTATAGTATAAAAATATATGAATGTACTCTTCATAAATTCAAAAACTTTTTAAATACGAATGTAATTCATTTTTCTTTAGATTACAAATATCAGCAATATTTTATTTTTCAAATTTATTTCCTTGCAATTCGATACCCTACTTTTTCCTGAAATTTGAAAACTAATAAAAGTTACATTCTGTTAATTGTTTTTAAGTTTTTGTTGCTTATAGCACTTGCCGTAGACAAGTCCGCAGACGAAGTCAGCGACTTAAGCCAAGTTTGTGCAGTAGCTTCTGGGGGCAAAGACCCCTGAGCACTCGAGGGAATAATTCTGACTTCTAGCTCATATAAAGAAGGCACTCATACACTCGCTTGCTTGCACAACCCCTTTTTGCAAAGGGACTCTATAAGATATCTCACAGATAGAACACAGGGTAAAGAATAACCATATCCGAATCAGGACTTGAACCCTGGACGCTCAGATCATGGCAAAGATCACTATCAGTTTTTTGCTTCAGCATGTGTTTAAAATGTAGTATTAATTTAATATCAATAACCTACAAGGCTGAGAATTAAAACTTTGAAACACTTGTTATTCATAAAATAAAACTGTACTAAATAATTCACAAATTACATATAATAAATGTTTCCGAATATATATATTTTTTAAATTAATCCGAAATCAATATTTTTGTTTTGAATTTCATTTGAAATCATTACTTTCACTTTGACTTAGACATATAAGATTCCTCAAATATCGCTATTTAAAAATATGTAAAAATTCGCGAATGAAGCAGAAATAAGGCAAGTAATGAATCTTTTTTTTCTTTGTAGGCAGTGAAAAGGTATTATTGACGAAAACAAGCATTTTCAATAAAATAAGGCAGATATTTCACATTTAGTAAAGCCTTAGTTGAATATGGAAAGTAATTTATATATTAATAAAATCGAAAAGCCCGTCACCTTCCAAGCAAATCTTAAGAATGCAAAGCATACCTTCTTAAGCATAAAGCATACCTTCTTAAGCCTATAAAATGATAGTGGAAACTGGAAAAATCTTTATTCCATTAAAAACTAAAAAACTGAATTTCCGTTTTCCGCCATTTTAAATATACTTTTAAAACTATGTATTGTACTAAAAGCCATTTACAATAGAAGTCCTTCAAAAACTTTCACATTGGCTTCGAATAAATCATTAAGAGTTTGAAGAAGATTTAGGCACCAAAAATTGATGTATTCCTTTGAATAGATTAGATTGTATAGGATTAAGGAAGTTGGGACTGGTATTGCAAGTATTTATCATTGATGCTAAACTTATATGAATTATTAGGCGTCATATATTTCTATCCATGGTGCTTTTTATTCCATTTTAAAAAGTGCTTAATCACTCACGTTACTCGGATTTGGGAGAGCATTATGTAAAACTGAAATTATTATCTTTATTATTTTTTTTCTTTATGGCTTTTGCATTCTATGGTCTTTGCAAACAAAAAAAATTGAATTGTGACACTAAGTGCATTCTTTTCATAAGTTTTTTCTTAATTTCATTAAAGTTTTAAGACTGAATTTAAATTAAATTATGAGAAAATTAAGTATTAACAACGATTAAATTTGATTTTGATTACATGCACATTACGTGCACATCAGTGTTAAAATAGAGGAAATAATTTACGAGTGTACATGAAGTTATGAATGATTTTAATAAATTTATACATATATGAAAAAAATATGAGTACTTATAAAACAAATTGTATAATATCGAATCACTCTGAAGATATAGATATGTAAATTAAACATTACGAAAAGAGTTACGATACATTTTCCATACCATAAATTTTAATATATACCTCCGAAATATTTAAACTGCTATTGCAGCTTGGTCAAATAATTTCTATCGAACTAGTAACTCCTCGAACTTTTTCTGCTTAAATATTTCGTACTTTTATCTGTTAATATGCGACAAAGAATGACATTTCCTCAAATGAAAATTGCTGGAAAAATCCTAAAACAAGAAGAACATAATTTCGGGGTGTTTTAGAAATAAAATGCCATAATCGGCCATGCACATTGCAGATGGAGAAACAAATAAAATTTTCCGACAGCTCATTGCACTTGAAAGTGTCGCCGTCGGATCAATTTGATTAATAATGAACCCTCTCCAGAAGAAGGGAAGGCTCCTCATTAACTGTGAATACTAATCATTGGAACTAATTTACCGAACAACTGCACCAAAAGATTCCTAATGACAATTTTCTTTCTGGACATTATTAAACGTTAGAGGCGTTATTAAACAAAGTTAATGATCGTCAGCTAGGAACCAATTTTTATACATACTTCGAAGCTTTTTTAGCTTAATTATGATGATGCGTCTTCCGTTCATAATTAGGTTGCTCAGAAAGATGACACTTTTCAAAACGCCAAATGAGAATCCTGCTCCAGCCATTAAGAGCATGTTAAATCTGTCCTTACTCCAATCTGAACTCGAATATTTGCTCGAAGCTCGAACTTTGATTCGCTTTCTTCGTTTTTCATCTGCCTGGTAATTGTCTTAATTGGGGAATAAGATATTTTTCTGATTTAAAATGCGTTAAAAAATTCGATAATTGGCAGACGATATTTATCTTTTTTGCGAGTATTTTTTATTTTATTATTTTGTGTAAGATAGAGAAAAAATATTTATTTAATTGTTTTTGTAATGTAAGATTTTATGAAAAATTCATTTATATATCAAGAGAAAGCTTTTAGCAATTTAATCACATTACGAAGAGTTCTTTTTATATGGAGATCTATATGCCGAACGATTTCCTTTTTTTAAAATATTATCACTTTAGATTAATTATTTTTACTGGGAAATTAAATGCTTTTCCAGTAGATTAATTTTTCATGTATATTACTCATGTCATTCAAGTGTACAAGATAATAAAAAAATATTAAATGCTAGATAACAAAAATTTGGTACTTAACTTTTTCATCTCAAATGTAATTCCGATCAAATCCATCAAAGAGATGAATATAAGTTCGTTTATCTTCTCATATGTGGAGTTCAACATGAGGGAATGGTTCTCTCGAAATTTTTTTCGTATAATCTTTATATAAGATCTCTTGTATTTCGCGTCCCGTAGCGAAAAATAGTTATGAAAGAGCAAATAAATAAATAAATAATAAAAATTATGAATAAGTAAATAATGAAAAACGTAAATAAATGGATCAAGATTTTTTTAAAAAAATAAATCCCGTGGGATATTTTACATTTCCGATTTTGAGGATATCTTGCTGAGATTTAAAATGCATGTACCAGGAAATCAAATATATTTTGGATCTTTTATTCTCCATCTGAATGAAGCTATAATTTCGCATAAGTGTCATTGAAGCCATGGTATCACATGCTAAATTTCTTAAATTTAAGTCGCTGTGTTTTTGAGTTGACATGCTTACGAATAAGCAAATTATCAGTGCATTAATCATTTGACAAATGTGATCGAAAATTTGGTAAATACATACATTTCTTATGATAAAATTGTGAATCGAGTTTCATTCATCTAACTTATTATGGTTTTAACTTACCGGTTTTTATTTTTAAAAAAAATAGAGATCGACAGACAGTTCCCTGGATGAATTTAGTTCCAAATCTGATACATATTTATATTTTGGAAGTTAAATTTGACTACCGAACTATTTCTATTTGGCTTTCTTCATTTTGTAAGTATTGTGTTTATTTACATTCGAACAGCCGAAGAGATGGAATTCTTATGAATGGATTCATTTCACATTTTGATAAAAATTTATAAATTTGGCACCAAGATTCTTTTTATAACAAATTTTATCCTTCCAGATACAAGTGTTTTTGTATCTGGAATTCTATTTATATGAGTCGTAATTAAAAAAAAATATTTTTTTTCTGATTCAGAGACCTAAAACATGGAAACTCATCAAAATATAGAGTTAGAAATTTTATCGATATCAGTACATTTTCAGTTTTTTTTCTTTTTTTCTAAGGGGAAAAATAAAAATAAAATAACTGCAAAAAACTGGATAAAAAATTATTCTCTTGGCCTTATCATCAGAAAAGAAAATGTTTGTGTTAAAGTTTGGACCGATTATATTAATGGAAAGATCATTTATCAGTCTGCAAACTTCCATATATGTTATTGTAATAACTCAAATTCGTAACGACTTAAACAAATGAAATGCCGTGCACTGCATTATGATCGAAGATATATAGTAATGTTACTAAATCATTAATAATCTCTATCATAAATCATTCTTATTCTATATTTAGAGGATACGCTTATACATCTTACACATTTTGACCTTCATAATAAAATAATTTTCTTTTAGGTAACTCCGTGGCATATCTAATCAATGAAAATTAATGTAAACACTCCACTATGCTTGGTTATTGAAAAACTGATTTTATCTCTGGAAATTTCTTGCGGGCTTAAGTTTGAATAAACGAGAACATTACGTACCGAATTAAAATAATCACAGCTAAGTTAACCCGCCTTCCTAGAACACTTTACTCTTATCAATAGAAACAGGACCAAGTAAGATGTCACTGCATTATTATTACTTCCAAGTTAAATCTACATGTATGTGTTCATAAAACAATTTTCTTATCCAAAGGACAAGTTAATAAAATTTAAGATTTTATCGACCATCGAACTTGGCAATATTTGTCTACAGTGAAGTAAATTATAAGAAGGAAAGTGTCTCAGATATTAGGAAACTCACAATAAACATTGAAATGATACATGTCATAAAAAAATGTATATCTTTGTCTTTTTGTTTGCTGTTTCCTTATTTCAAAGAGATATTGAAACTTTTTGATTATACATTTGGCAGATAATTCTGAGTTATTATTATTTTTAAATTAAATCTTCCTGTATGAATGCTCAAAAATCATTTTTTTTTAAATCCAAAGTAGAAGTAAATAATATTAAAATGTTCATCGAACATTAAAGGTGGAATTTTTGCCGACAATAAAATAATTTTATGAAGGAAAATATCTGAGATAAGAAGAAACTCGAAAAAAAAAACGATATATGCTTTAAGGTAAAAAAAAAAATACATCAACAACACATGTTGGTGATTTGTGTATAATATTGAGAAAACTCCTCTAATTGAAATATAAAAAAACTGAAAAAAGTTAAAATATTTTGCTTTTAAAGTATTTACTAATTTTAACATGTCTTGCTTTTATTATTTTTTATATATAGTAAATACTTTTTCAATAAATTTCAATACCACCCTAAGAGCAATGTGTTTCAATAAAAACGAAAACCGTTCTGAAATCCATAAATTTCATAATAAATAAATAAAGAATTTAAAAAAAGGAATTAAAGAAAAATAGAAACAAATAATAAATAATACAAAAAAAATTATAATATCTAAACTAAAATATCAAAATATCTAGTAATTCTAATATCTCTTTTCATAATCTTTCATTCAACAACATTTTCTCCTTCAAAGATGTACCTTTTCAGAAGACCTTAAATTAGTTTTCTTTTCTGTTCAGTAAAAGGATTCCTTTCTTGAAAATTGTTTCTAAGCTGAAACATTCAACAGTTTGCAAGACTTTCAGGAGGAAACAAACCTAATTCTTATCAACTTTTTATGCAATTTTTGCTAAAGCTTCCGTGACTTGGTAGGTGATCCTAAATCGAAGGAGAAACTTCGGTACATATCCTCCTAATTTGCTCTTGTAAACGAAACTCCTGCAAATAGTTTTACCCCATTTAAGCAAAAATAATTTAGGTTTTTAGGATCTCTGTGACCTATTGATGAACTTAGCATTCAAAAGACTTTATTAATAAAAAACTAAATTGCTGTGCATAATCAAATAGGAAGATTATAAAAAATATTTTGAAAAATTATGATTTGAAATTATTATTATTATTAATTAAAAATAAAAATATCGCGTTTTTCAACAGCAGCATCAAAGACTTTGGAAAGAATGTTTTCATTTTTTTCCCTTTTGACTAAGACGCGTGAGATTTCTTTTAAAGGGAGATAACTGCATCTAATTTATATCTAAGAGGAATCGAAATTTAATGGCTCCTTTTTTTGCATGCTTCCTTTCTTTTCTCTAAAATTTTTTACGGTATATGTACGCACTTGTATCTTCGAAAATCGTTCAAAATATCGTATATCTCTTTTTATTGCTTCAAAATGTTCTCTGATCCTTTAGCTTCCAAAAGATGCCAAGATGTTGTAAATATTCGTAATATTTCCCGTATATGTACAGCGATACGGAAATGCAAAAACACATTCCAGATGAAATTCGCCTATTTTACTTGTATCCGGACATCCACCATGTCTTACTTGTCGATATGGTAAGATCAGATCAAATTTTTATCGGTACAATTTAAGATGTACGTACACATTTAAAACTCCGAAAATCGTGCAAAATATAGAATTTTTTTATTGCTTAAAATTGTTCTCTAATCCTTTAGCTTTCAAACGATACCAAGATGTCAATAATCGAAATATTTCTCGAGTTAATTATTTTTCTTGTGGTACTTTCACTAAAATCTCTATTTTCGGTTTTTTTAAACTCATTTTAGAGGAATGATATTTTTCCCACTATGTTACTCCATTCAATAATCATAACTCAACAAGAAATTGAATAAATAGAATTATTTATATATAAAAAAATATGTATGAAACAGTGAGTATTTTGTGCCTCAATCAAAGCTATATTTATAGAAATAAATGTTTAATAGCTGTTTAAAAATTAAAATTACAGAAAAAATCTCGCTTTTTCTATTCATCGTTGATGAAACAGTTGTTTGAAAAACTATTGTTACGAATCCGTAATGCTGCTTCCCAGCATAGTTGGTTCCATCATTGGAAAGAATGTTTTACAGTCATCTGCATGGGACAGAGTCTGGGCGTCGTGTCGAGGGTACCAGAGCTTGGCGACAAACTTGGCGACCATTTGGCGACGAATTTGGCGACTTTGGCGCCAAAATAGATTATACCCGAAACATCGAGAATTTTCCCGATCCGTCCAGTAGGAACCGAGATACGCCTCGAACGTTCCTGATTGGTTGAGAGGCTTCTAGCCCCGCCTCCTGAGACCTATAAAAGGGGCTGCAGCTGCCAGAGAAGTCAAGTCAGTAATCCAAGTCCGAAGACGGAGCGGAGGAGGCGGAAACGACGGTGAGCAGCGACGGAGTTAAGCTCGTGCTGAACTGAGCTGTGCGCTACTGTCTGCAGTAGATTCTGGTTGTATGCTGCTGTGTATGCTGTTGTATGCTACACGTCTCGGGTGAAGATAATCGTCTTCTGTGCTGTAGTTGACGCTTTTGTGCTATCCTGTGTGTCTTCGTGTAAATAAACGTCGCTTTTTTATTCTACTTCTGCCTGCTGATTGAGCGCTCTTTACACCATATCACTCACACTATCCAAACGAACCCCGGTAAAGAAAATTTCGTAACATTTGGTGTCAGAAGTGGGGTCGCACATGTGATCCCTGTGCTGCACGTAAAGGTCCTGGGAAACGCATTAAAGGAAGACTGCGGCTGTATAATGTGGGGGCATCATTCGAACGAATAGCGTTTGACATCCTAGGCCCTCTTCCTAGGTCATCAGATGGCAACAACAACATCCTGGTTGTCATGGACTACTTCACCAAATGGCCTGAAGCTTATCTCATTCCCGATCAAGAAGCCCCGACTGTTGCAGAGATTCTAGTTCAAAACTGGATTTCAAGATACGGAGTTCCTCTACAACTGCACTCTGATCAAGGAAGAAACTTCGATTCGGCTGTCTGCAGGAGACTGTGTGAGATACTCGGCATCGACAAAACTCGAACTACGGCTTTACATCCTCAGTCAGATGGCATGGTAGAGAGATTCAATCGGACCATTCTGAACAGTCTCTCTCTCCTGGTGTCCAGCAATCAACAGGACTGGGACAAGAAACTGCCCCTTTTCCTTCTTGCCTATAGAAGTACCGTTCACGAGACTACTGGCTATTCCCCATCTCAAATGCTCTTCGGACGTGACCTTCGTCTGCCTGCAGATCTACTGTTCAGCCGGCCTCCAGATGCTCCCTTGGTGCCCGAGGAATATGTCGAGAATCTCCGGACACGGATGGAGGAGGTGCATCATCTGGCCAGAGATAGGATCGGCATGGCTTCAGAGAAGATGAAGACCCTATACGATGCTAGAGCAACGGGACACAATTTCCACGAAGGAGATCAAGTGTGGTTATGGAATCCGAAAAGTCGCAAAGGACTTTCTCCGAAGTTGCAGACCAACTGGGAGGGTCCTTATACAGTCCTTAAAAGACTGAATGACGTTGTGGTACGGATACAGAAATCACCACACTCAAAACCGAAGGTGATACATTGTAACAGGCTAGCCCCTTACCTTGGCCAAGGTGATTAAGATCTTGTTTTTTTTAGTTCAGACCATGGTCGCTTATTATATAATAAATAATGTATATCATTTATCTTCTTAATTTTGTTATTTTAGTATTGTAATCTATTTTTATATTGTTCATGTATTTTGAAAATATTTACGCTGTATGTCATTTTGAGTATTTGTGATTTTATACTTGCTTATTGTGTGATTATGGTAATCCTGTAAGTAGATGCCTCTTACTCAGATATTGTACTGCCCGAGACGTGCAGTCCTTAGGAGGGGGACAGTGTTACGAATCCGTAATGCTGCTTCGCAGCATAGTTGGTTCCATCATTGGAAAGAATGTTTTACAGTCATCTCTATGGGACAGAGTCTGGGCGTCGTGTCGGGGGTCCCAGAGCTTGGCGAGAAACTTGGCGACCATTTGGTGACTTGGCGACCAATTTGGCGACTTTGTCTCCAAAATAGATTATACCCGAAACTTTGAGAATTTTCCCGATCCGTCCAGTAGGAACCGATATACGCCTCGAACGTTCCTGATTGGTTGAGAGGCTTCTAGCCCCGCCTCCTGAGACCTATAAAAGGGGCTGCAGCTGCCAGAGAAGTCAAGTCAGTAATCCGAGTCAGAGTCGGAGAAGTAGAAGACGGAGTAGTCGGAAGCGACTGAGTCAACTAGTGCTGAACTGAGCTGTGCGCTACTGTCTGCAGTAGATTCTGGTTGTATGCTGCTGTGTGTGCTGTTGTATGCTATACGTCTCGGGTGAATATAATCGTCTTCTGTGCTGTATATAGTTGTCGCTTTGTGCTGTCCTGTGTGTCTTCGTGTAAATAAACGTCTTTGTTTTATTTTCTACTACCGTCTGCTGATTGAGCGTTCTACAGACCATATCACTTCCACTATCCAAACGAACCCCGGTAAAGAAAAGTTCGTAACACTATGTATTTTTATAACTTGATTGAGACAGACAACATGAAGACTAATATTAAGCATAATTCGAACTAGAATTGTGTCTGTACAAATTATTATTTAAGATATCATGTTTCAAAAATATGCTAATTAGCTCATTAAATATAATTTAACTAATTAATAAGTAGTGAAATATGTTTTTTTCTCCCTGAAATGACTTTAAATATATATTAATGAACTACTGTGAAGAAAATGGATTTTTAAAGTTAAAGTTATAAAACAAATCTTTTAGTGTGTACGTACACCTCAACGAAATATTAGAAAATTTTTGTCTTATATTTTTCATAGAAGTGTAAAGTGTTGAAAATGGATATTCAGAATCTGATGAATACTTATAATAAACAAATTATAAATAAGACCTGACCAACTGAATCCGAAGAATTTTTTTTAAAGTGAGCAATAATTCTTACAGATAAAATAAATATGAATAAAAATTGAAAAGCTAAAATTCTATGTAATTTCCTAGTAACAAATAGGATATCTTTATTTAGAGAAACAATTATAAAACATTAAATTTTAAATTGTTGTTAAAGAAAACAATGATGAACCATCTCCAATACAGACGACAATATGACATACGACAATTTCCACTGACATGATATAAACAAGAACAAAGATAATCATTTTTAGTTAAAAAAATCTTTAGAAAATTAAAAGCATTTAACAATATTGGTATAGTAACTAAATGCGAAATTAGCATTTGTTATACATAAATTCAGAGTTAAAAAAAAAAGAAAAATATTTATTTTCAAGCTAACAGTGGATTCTTTTTTTTTTTGCTTTCTTTTTATTTCTTGCAAAATTTATTTTGTCAAAAAGGTTTAAAAGTATTCTCTTTAAATTATATATCTTTGCAGCATTGCCAAGAAATGATTAAAATTCAACTGTAGCATTTCGAACTGAATAATCTCAGCTGCATTCTTTACAGGATATCTTAATATTTTTAAATTATCATTATTAAAGGGAATATCATTATGAAATAGAAGAAGTAGAACATGAAATGCAACCCATAATTTAAATTCCTCATGAAAATTCTAGTTTAAAAAATAACACCGAAAAACATTCTTAAAACAACGCATCTTTTTTTTAAAAATTGGACTTTAAAAATGCAGTTTTTCTTATCTGCAACTTAAGCATTATATTGATTTCTGGAAAAGTGAAAAGATTATGACGGTTTAATATGGGTTTATTTAAAGAAAAATGCTTTTCTTTCTCACGGATGTTTTTTAAACAATATGTTGCACCAAATAGCTTTTATTTCTTCTTTTTTTTAAGTCTTATCTATTGTTTTCTTTTTTTAACTAAGATAAAAAAATTTCCTCTGTGATAACAATTTTTTAAAAAGCGCAATGGCGAACATTCTAAAAGAAGTTAGAATAAACGACGTTTGGGAAAGTTAAAATATTAAATTGTTGTTTTTCCCTTATTTGTTTTATTTCTACTATGGAGGCGGTTAAATTCCAGAATAAAATAATTATCTTTTATTTTTTCATCTAAAAAAGCTGCTATCATTAGCACCAATTGATTAATTTGAATAAACAAGAAAATACACGAAGAGAAATAAGATTATTATATTATGTAATTTATGTTATTATATTTTAAGTTAAATGTGTTACTATCTATCAAGCACTAGATCAGTGATTTTAAGCATGATTTAAATTTTTTTCTTATAGCTTAGAAAATGAAGGAATTTTTAATTTCTTTCTTGTGTTTATTTCTGATAGAAGATAAATATATATTTTAAAATATTGTAGAATGCAAATATTTGAAAAAATTCTTATTACTTATTCATAAGCAAAAATAGGAGTTTGTAAAGTTTCTCTTCCCTAAAGATCAAAGAAATTCAATTATATCATTATTCTTTAAAAGTAAACTTCAAGAATTTAAACTGATAAAAAAAGAATGTTTTAAAACATTTTTTTCGAAAACTTATATGCTCCACTATTTAAAACTGCTTAAAATTTTTTCAATGTTTTCTTTCTGGAAAACATCCCTAAACGTAACATAATATGTCACCCATTTGATTAAAGACTTAAAAAGCAGTTATATATGTATATAAAAACCTTCGTAAGTCACGAAACAAAATTTAAAAATATATATGTATTATATCCTCGTCACCCTTTAAAAGTTTGAGGAAATTTTACATTCTATTAAAAAATATAATAAAAAAGCAAGAAAGAAAGTAAAAGAATTTCAACATCTAGGTATTAAGTTCTATTAAAAAGTCCTTGTGGGCCTGAAAGCTCAAATTTTATTTTCGTAAATGGGGTAAATAAATTTGCATGAGTTTCGGTTTCTAGAACACACTTTGTTGAAGAAACTGCGCTTTTTTTTTGAAAGAGGATCGTCTTTCACGTCTTCAAATTTTCAAAAAAAAAAAAAAAACTTTTAAAAAGGACTGCCCGAAATTAGATTTGCTTCCTCGTTAAAGTCTTACCAACTGTTGAGCATTTTAGCTTAGAAGCAATTTTCGAAAAGAAAACGCATTTTGTTAGTGAAAAAAGTAAAATAAATCACTTTTTCCTTTGTACGTAAACTTTTACTGGCGAGATCTTTGCAATGTGAAAGATTGTTGAAGTAAAAATAAGATTTAATATTATTTATGGTTTTGTGTATTATAAGATTATTAAAATTCCAATAATTTTTCTTATATATACAATATTTACAATTAAAAAAAAATTTTTTTTTGATACAATTGGTTAACAAATCATCCACTGCTGGTATTACATATATATTTTCGTCAATTAATAAATTTATTTAAAAAATTTCCAATGTTATTAATATTAAAAAAATCTTTATGTTCCCCTTCAGAGTCAAAGTAATGAATTGATTTCAACAATATTAATAAAATATAAAAACTATGCACCTTAAACTAAGCAAGAATAAATTTTGTGATGCAACTGGATAAATGTATGTAATTTTGGCATAAATAGAGTAAATAATAAAAAAAAGAAAAAAATAATGAATGAGCTTAAATTCAAAAAATGAATTTAAATTCAGAAGGATGAAAGATTTTTTGTAATTGGATAAATAGAGGTTTTAAATAATTATTTTTAGCATTTCTATTCTTTATTAAAAAATATGAGATTTGAAACACCATATCGATTCAATAACAATTCGCATTGAACTTTTTTATTTTGCGAATGCAGATTTTTTGCTTCATATATATCTGTTTGTAATATTTTCATTTTTGATAACACAATATTAATAAGCTTCTTAAAGGTTCTATTAAGTTTCTTCTTTAGCTTAAAAGTAAAATCTCAATTAAAAATGAGATTATAAAAAATTCTAATTTTTAAAATCACATATCAAAAACAAATATTCTGTATTCAAACAACTTTTTATGTATATTCGAAAGATTGATTTCCCATTAATGTTTGCTATATATACAATATGTTGGTTTATTTCAAGTGTTATAATTTGCAAAAGTTAGTATTTTGTTTATTTACCATTCGAGAAAAACGAATAGATAGTATTATTTTTGTTTTATGGATGAGTAGGGTTTGAATGTTAAGATTTTACAATATAATATAAAATTTAAAATTCATATTTGATGCACAAACTTAGAGCAATTGCGTTTTTAAAAAATATTCAAATTATTAAATTTGAATAAATAATTGAATAATAAAACATGGAGGAGACCTAAAGATGTTGACGAGCAGAGCAAGATAAAGAATGACTTATAATCATTCATGTTGTTTGGTAGAATATTTTTATTGATATTACTAGCGTTCTAAACCTTTAAGTTAAAAAGTGACCTGCCAGTACCCTTTTACTAAAGGAAATTGGAGAATTTTGTCCGACGTGTTGTAATTACCAAAGTATTTAACTCAAAATTTCATGAGCTAAGAGATATGATCTTATTACTCGTTGTTGTAATGCCTGGATTTGACTATATGGTATTTTTGGATGTATGGTTCTTTCGGTTGACGAAAACTTTGCCAAAATATTTTAAGTAATTATTCATCGTTTAATAAAAGACCATCTATGAAAGAACGTGAAATGCTTTATATGCGTTGAGCTAATTGATATCTTAAAAACAAACTCACCAATGGAAAATATCACTGATTGAGAAAGAAGTACAAATGCTGGAGCTAAAACGTTGAAAGGAAAACTAGACAAAAATGAGACAAATTAACTTTATTTGTAAGAAATTGAAACGCGATTTCTGTACAATACCATCAAACACCGACGATTCCAACTTAATTCTAAAATACAGTACGGTGCAGTATCCTGTACGATGAGATATATATTAATTCTTCATCAAAAAATTGCATAAGATGTTGCAAATGCAAGAAATAATGACATAAAACCTGATCAAACTTTGAAATACCTTACATTGAATTAGTTTAATTTACTATGAACTAAAGTTTCCAATTCAATAACGTATTTTTTACCTATTATGAATAACAAAAATATAGTAAAGCTTAACTAATCAACGTATTATCTTATAATTTCTAAGAATAAAATTATTAATTCTTCGTTTATTAGATTAAATACTTTATCACGGTACTATGGTAAGATTACACTTTTTAAATCAGTTTTTAAAATAAAATATAACTATGAAAACATTTAAAAAATATTTAATTAAATACATTACAATAAAAGTTCATTATTTTAACTCATAAGATAAAAGGTAATTTTTTCTCAAAAGTAAAATTGTAAATTGTTAACTAATTACATCATCTTCTCCCAGTTTTCACAATAATATTTCCAGAAATAGTTTATTCTTTCCGATAGCATGAAATATTCGCCTAATACAAACATAAACCCAATCAGCAATCAGCGCTTTAGCAATAAATAAACAGAAATCTCCAATAAAAGAAAATATTCCAGATAAAATAATCTAGAAATTTGGCATACGATAAAGCCTTACCTGTGCAAAGCACTTTATATAAATATGAAATTGAAAATATCACTGCCTTCTATATAAATTCAATGATTTTAAACCACGCTTAAATCACAATTGAACAGTGAAAATCTATTGAACCATTAAAATTGAAAAATGGAAATTTCCTTGTCTGTCCTTTTGCATATAGCTCTAAAGTCAAACTTTTGTAATTTAAGGCATTTACACACACACACACACACACACACACACACACACACACACACACACACACACACACACGCACACACACACACACACACACATACACACACACAAAATAATAGACTGTTCAACACATTTTTATTGCAGTTGAATGAATCTCTGCGCATCCGAAAGAAGATAGAGACAACCAGAATTTATGCATTCTTTTTATTAAATTATAATGAAGAAGATTACAGACATGAGAAGAATATCAAATATATTCTAATAGAATTTCATTGAGCCAAAATTGAATCTAATTATAAAGTACAATAAAATATGGGGAAATGTAACGTGACCTAATTTCAATAAATAATTTGTCTTCATATTATTAGATTTTGAGAATCTAAAGTGATAAAATTCCTCTTTATGTTATTTTTGCTATCAATGGCAAAATCTCATTAAATCTTTTCAGCTTAGCCTTTCTCTTATATGTGAAAACATATCATCACTTGGATAATTACAGTTTCAGGTAAGAAGTGTTATTTATGCATTTTGTCTATTTCACTCGCAATTTACTTCTCTTGTAAGGACAAAACTAAATTATAAAACAATAAATTATAAATCATCAAAGAAATTCTCATCATTACCATTAATTTTTATTTGATTATTTTATTAATTCTCTAGATTAACATTTCTCTAGTAACTGATGGTTAAAAAAAACTATTCTTATCATTTTTAATTACCTTTCCCTTCCAATTATTTTATAAAATAAAATAAAAATATTTTGGTTTTAATATTTATTTAGATTTTTTATTAAACTGGTAAAATGTATGGTAACTTAGTAAAAATTAAAAGAAAACCCAAATCACAAGTCCGTCTGTTCCCCTGCCCTTCATCACAACACTTACAAAAACTATACATATATACATATATATATACTAAAACTTGTTATATATATTCTAACATATATTCTAACTAATATTACTAAAACTTGTTATATATTCATTAGTTTGTAACAATAATGAATGCTGTAACACTTTTCATAACGTCATTTTGCATATTTATTCGGCTTTTATCACAACCATTTTTAAGTTATACATTTTTTTACAGAGATCCATCTTAGAACTTCATCTAAAAAAAGAAATATTAAAACATTTTTAAGTAGAGTAATCTGTAGTGATTAATAAAGACTTTTAAATCATCCTAAAACAAATTTTTATTTCATTTTTTAGTCATTAATTAATGTTTACAATATTTAATAAATATTTTTTAAATATAATAAATTATATTTAAATTTACCGGAAGAATGAAACAACCAACGAAACCGAAAGAAAAAAGAAAAGTGAAATATAGATATTTCTGCGTACTAGCATGATATAATTTTCAAAATTATATTTGAAAGAATATAAAAAGTAAAATCTGCCACTTTAGTTTACAAGTTAGTTTATTAAAAAGGACATATTTTTGACATATTTTTGTAAATTTTTATTACATTATGTCAAAGTGCTGGAGTAAATTATCTGTTTCTGAGAATGTCAAAAACACCGTTTATGATAGGATTAAAAATAAATTTTCAAAATACTGTGTTTATCTTAAAATTTTTAACTCTGGTATGAAAAAATTACGAAAATTAAATAATGTTGTTATTAATAAGTAGCAAACGAGCCCAGTTTGCTTTTTAATGTTTATTTTTAGGAAAACTATATTCTACGTACAATATTTCATACTTATTTTGCTTTTGTGTACTTTTAACTAATATCACTTGTTGTATGAATGTTTTAAAAATGGAATCTTTTAAATAACTTTCTACACATTTTGAAGCATTTCACGTTTGTATTTTCGGTGATGATGTATATATTTAACATTTTTTACAGGAGCTAATTATCAACTTATAGAATAATTTAATTCAGATTTTCATCTGAGTACTTGGCGCCACCTATTAGCGAATTTATGAAAAATAAATTATCTGCAAGATTTCATTATTTATGCAATTGTAAATATCGATTAAAGAATAAAAATTAAAATCTGGAGAAGAAATGTTTACTTTTATTTAACTTAAAATTGTATATTTAAAGAAAAATTTTTTAATTCAGTTTTGAGAGTTTTGAACATACAAATATTTGCAACATTTACATTGATGACTGAGATTCAAAATGATGCATGTGTTATATGCAAATATATATACATAAAAAACTAGCATTAAACTATATTCTTAATTAGTTTATCCTGTGAGCTGTAAGTTTATATATTACGAAATCAGTCTAGTTTTACTTGGAACCAAAATGAATACTAAGTTTATGTCACAAATGTGTAACTTATCACATATCACACTTATGTGCCAAAGTTTTCTGATAATATTCACAAACTCAATAAATAATTTCGACGTGAATTGCCTTCAAATTTGAAGAAAAATTTTAAATATTCCAAGTATTAATACAAATCGAAATCGCAGAGCAGATAGAGTTGGTTCAATTAATCTATAGAATCAATATTCACATCCGTTCTTCGAGACTTTTGACTTACATGAATTAAATTATTTATTTCTGTCTATTCTACTCTTTCGGGATAGTGTAAAACTATTCTAACTTATATTATTTGAAATATGAATTTCTTTCTACTAAACCTATTTATGTTATTTTAACAGATTGAAGGAATTTAACAGCGCAGTCAAAAAGGATGAATACTGGAACATTGAATTTATTCTCTGATTATTATGACTAAACAGTTAAGTCTCTAATTCACTTTTTATTGATTCAAAAAAAGGTATTTTATATAAAGGTATATAAAAGTATTTTAACAAAATATAACTTCCCAATAAGCTATAAGGAACAAATTAAACATTATTATATAATCTTTAAATACATATGTGTATTTATTTGTATAATATTGTCTTTAGTAATATTGTATTATATAATAATTTTAATAATATTGTTTTTGTCTAATATTTTTATAATAATCTCCTTTATTGGATGTGCTTACCAAACGAAATAAAAATATGGATACCATTTCGTAGTCCGAATAAGCCGTTTGGTTAAATACCATATTTCCACAAAGTAACCTTCTCTTAACCGAGATAAATAAGCCAATACTTTTTGATACCCTAAATCGGCAACAAATTTTGTAACATTAAAGCCCACCCGTGTAAAGCATGTTGGTTTTAAATTTCATGCGTAATAACAACCATAAGCCATGAATTTGCATCAACACCTCCTTCAAACTGTAAGTCTTCTCAGGAGACGTCAAAGTCTACTTCATAATGCATATTTTCGTGGAATTTTTAGATCAAATTCAGTTAAAACGATTGAACGATTTTTTTTATTTGTTAAAATATTTTTTTTTCAATTCCATTTTTATAAATTTATGTCAAAATTTTATGAAGCAAATATATGTAGAAGGTCTTTGTATAAAGATTTTTAGTGCCAGTTTTTTTATAATTTTGGATGATTGCTTTTACATATTCCTTCCATTTTATGATTGTTAACCATATATATAATAGAATCAGATTTTATCTTTACATTAACATTAGAAAAATCAAAAGATATCTGAGAGCGTAAAAGACAGATATCTAAGGGAAAAAAGAAATAATTTGCGATAGATAATTTGTTAAAATTTGACGTAGTAGAATAATAACTATGCGTAATTAATGATTATTTTCTAGTAATATCAGCTACACGTACATAAATAAAATAGAATATGCTGTAATTATTAAAAAAATCCCCATGCATAAGTATGCCTTTTCTTAGCACTGATGGTGTAGCAAATAGATAATAAAGTAAACTGTTGATTTCAATTGTAAATTTATAAAAGACATATCCGTTATATCATAATGCGAATAAAACTTTTTATAAAGAACTCTAAAGAGAATTTGTTTTCATTACAGGCCTTTTGGCATAGTAAAATGATAATAAAATTGATAATTGATCCTATATTTGAATACATTGCCACAAAAATCTTGCTTGCTCTGCTTGCTATAAAAATCTAGAGATAAAATTACTTAACTGTAATCTTGATGGCACATAAATAATAAGGAGTTGTAGGTTACTGGTTTCAGTTTGAAACCCTCAAGACATATGTGATATGAATAAAAATAATTATATAAAATTATTTAAATAAAACATCCTAATACCTCCACAAAAAGAAGCAAATGTCTCGATTTTAATAAATAAATAAAATAGGTTATTGGTTCTCGATAAGCATTTAGATATTTTTCATCAAACTAATAAATAGCACAGGGCCTCGGAAGCCCTGGCAATGAATTTGGGAAGAACTTAACAGACAAAGATACTAAAGTGCATGTAGTACAAAATGACGAAGGCTGATTTTTATGGTTGTGTATTTAACCTCCTGTAGTGCTATGACTTTTTTTTATAAAAATGAAATTTCAGTTATTTATTACTTTTTAAAAGTCATAATACAAAAAGAATATTTTTACCTTACATCTCACAATTCATTATTTTGTGTATTCATTTTTATAATCCTCACTATCCATACCGGCTTAGCTGTTGTTTTTCGCTCTTATATTAGCAAGAATTTTAATACTCAATATAAAAAAAAACTGCCCAAAAGTGCGGTTCCTATTTCGATGTATTCGAAATAGTACTAATCTGATTTTGATAATCCACAAAATATTTAATTCAAATTATTTTTATCAATATTTTTTTTAATGTTTTTGTGTAGAGGAATTTGATCTACTCAAAACTAAATGAAAATTCAAATTTTTCCAATTATTTGTAGTCCAATAACTTTTAAAAATGAATACAATGTAAAATTTATTTATGTAAGGACATTTAAATTAAATAGAGAAGAATGGTGATAAAGGGTTATTTTTTTAATATTTATGAGTTTTTAATAAATAATCATAATTGATTAATAAATTGTGAATAATTTGAATTTGTAAAACGTAAATATTTATAGCAAAAATACGAGTTAGAATAATATTATTTTAATAATAAGTAATTTATTTCATGAAATAAATGGTATATGGCAGATAAAACACATCAGATGATTAGTTAAACATCGAAATGAATATTAACTCGACTGGTGAAATATAAAATGAAATAGACTTGTTGAGCATAGAGAAGAGTTACCACTGTCATGCTTAATTATCAGTGTCAATCATTGTGCCAGCACGGAGAGGAGGAGAAAATATTGATGATATTCATTAGTCATAGTAAATTCCCTCCGGTAGCTGATGCATTCTGTCTTTGGAATAAAAGTAATTCAACCGAACAGCATTGTTTTACGCATCAGGGATATAAGAATCAAACGCTGAATCTTTAATCATTTCATCCTCTCTCTCAGTGTTCTCTCAGAAGCCTCTCAGTAATCACTCAGTTGGACACAGCGAAAACCCAACAGTAAAAGGTCATCATGCCATTTTAGTGAAGGGAACTAGAGCACACAACTTTGTAATATTCACTCGGGAAGTAATAATCAACATTGAATCGAAAATCTCTCATTTCAATGTCTGAGATGCTACTTCTGTTAAAAACCCTCCCATAGTAGATACCCCCCCCCCCATTGCTGTGGAGGTATCTCGACTTCACGATGTTTTTATATACACAAGGGGAGAAAGAAACAAACATTGAACATGAAATTTCTTACATCAAATATATAATGCATTCCAAAGAGGGTGAATATAAGGCTATAAGGTGTTTAATTATAGAAAAAAATTCTGAAGGGAGAAAAAATACATTTTAAAAGTTTAATTGATATTGAACATTTATAGATGACATTTTAGCTTTATTGCAAGAAAAAAATTAAAAGTCGTGATGAAATTTGTATCATTAACTAATTAGAATTAAAAAGATCCAATTACCCAAATTTCCCCATAAGCATATACCACGAAAACACAAAAGAGTTCATTTCCATCCTGAAACATTTAGACCATTATTCAACATCAAGAAAGAAATCGATTTATTTTCATACATTTTCTAAACCAAAAGAATAAGAAGGCATTCATCAATTTAAGAGTTCTGCACAGCATTTCCAATCCTATTAGAGATGTTTACGAAAGTAAATCAATCACTGCTGTATCAATTCGGATATTCTCTGAAAACAAATCGAATTTTTTTCCCTTTTACTCTCATATTAAATTTGTTTCTATAAATTATGAGAGTGGTTTCTTCAATCCCAGTATTTTGCTTCGAACATCAATCTCAAAATTAAATTTCACTGAAGTAAAGCGAAAAATTTATTCTGATAATTCTTCAATGGCAATTCTTTTATTATTTTGAAATTGCATTGATAAATCTTAATTGGTCAAAATAAACTATATCATCTATAATTCTTAATCTGATGGATTTTTTTTTGTTGCTGAAATGGATTAAAATAATAATATTATTTGGCTCTTCATTCCAGAAATGATTGTGTTTTTCTCAAACAGAATTACTGCGATTGTAATCAGCTATGAAATAATATATACTAATGAAACAGAGAATGTATATGTTGGCGCTCTACAAGCCACGCCGTTTATCGTAAAACTGAAAATTTTGCATACATATACTTTGAGCATTCTAGCGAATTTTTTGAATTTTTAATTAATTAAAATTATTTGAATCTTTGATTTTTTTCATTATAACTTGCAAAAATGCTTCATCTTAAAAATAATATTTATATTATATAAAAATTAAATAGAAAAAATTGTCTTTTTAATAATATCAATTTAATAGCCATGAATTGTTTTCGAAATTTAATGATTACTGCTTGCAATTCAATTGATATTATTATAGATCAAGTTGAATAGATAAATAATCCAACTGAATTCTTAAATTCATTTTGATATATATATATAATATATAACTTCGAGTTTTGTAACTTCGAGAAACAACTGCTTGCAAATCAAAAATAATGTTATAGATCAAATTGATGAGATAAATTGTCTGACTGAATTCTTAAATTCATTTAATATACAGATAATGAATGTTTTGTAACTTCCAGAAACCACTGCTTACAAATCAATAATAATGTTATAGATCAAACTGAAGAGATAAATTGTCTGATTAAATTCTTAAATTCATTTGATATACAGAAAATGAATGTTTTGTAACTTCTAGAAACAACTGCATGCAAATCAAGAATAATTGTATAGATAAAACTGAAGAGATAAATTGTCTAACTGAATTCTTAAATTCATTTTGATTTACACATAATGAATTTTTTGTAACTTCAAGAAACAACTGCTTGCAAATAAATAATAATGGTATAGATCAAACTGAAGAGATAAATTGTCTGATTGAATTCTTAAGTTCATTTGATATACTCAGATTTTCTCCCTCTCCTCCACTTTATTAATCCGATAGCTCCTGTTCCAATTTTCTTTCTTAGAACTATTGCCCAATTCCACCTTTGCACTAATACCATATTGACAATCAAGAAATTACTTTATAATGCCATCAAAGTAACTGTTTTAATTTGAAAATTCAAAGGATGTGCTAATGCTATGTATACCAAAATGCATGGCATTTCAATTTAAGCGATTGCAATTTATGATTAAACTTTTTTTTTTCTATAACAATAAGCAAATCACAAGGACTATCATTGCATGTGGATTGAATTTTAAGAATATATGTCTCTTATATATGTTGCACGTGCAGGAAAATCAGGGAGTTTTTTTTTTCGTATAGATATGTGGCAATTATAAAATAATATATATATATATATATATA
>JAPMOR010089156.1:149134-160888 GCA_026543865.1 Argiope aurantia | reverse complement strand
ATTTTCCAAAATGTTTTCTACACATTTTTATTTTTATATTTGAATTTTTATATTAATATTTTGAATTTCTACTTTGTTAAAATCTATAAAAAGATATTTTACTTAAAAATATTTTTTATAAATATTTTAAACATTTTGTAAATATTCTATTTAATACTTTTGAAGTTTATATATCCATTAACAATGCACGATCCTTGCTTTAATCTCCATAGGAAAAAGGGCTTGATGAAGTGCTGTGAAATTTCATACATATACTCTTTGGAAAAGTGAACACTAAAGTTCTTTTTAAAATTTTAATCATTCAAAAATTAAATGATTTTTGGCGTTTTCCTGAGGCAATTCTTTAAGATATTGCTGCGCAAAACTAATTTTATACCATTTAAAAATTTAAAAAAAAATGGTTATAATGGTTTGAATTTAATAACATTACAATTTTTTTTGAATTTTGATGAAGTTTAAAAAAATGTGCGTTACTTTGTATAGTATATTTGGAATAGCTTATTTTGAATTTTATTTTTTTACAAAGAATTTTTGATATAATCGTAATATGTCTGTATTGTAATTAACTGATGCGAAGATTCCATATGCTAATTATTTTTTTCGATATTATTGCTTCATCTTTCTTGTTTGTCATTAAAAAAAAACTATCCATGTACTTCTGAGACGCACTAAAAGTATAGTTAAAAAAAGTAGAAGAAATGACTAATGCATGGTTTAATTTTATAGCTACTCAAAAAAGTATTATGAACTTTTTAATCAGACTTTCTATGCTGTAACCATTTAGAAAATTCACTTTTTAACCTGTTAAATATTCAAAGAAAATTCATTAAAGCAATTTAAATCTCAGGTAAAGTGAAAAGAAAAAATTAGAACTACCTTATTTTCGATAAAAAATTAAATGGACATTATTTCCAAGAAGAATTCATATTTTTTTTAATCAAAAGTACTTTATAGTACTTACTTTTACTTTTTCTTACTTTTATAGTAATTAAAAGCTTTTAGAAGTGAAATCTCCTAAAAAATTGCAGCAGGATGTTGTGTCTTTTGCTTTAAAAATGATTCCTTTGCTTTTTGAATGGAAGGTGCTACTCTCAGGTATTTACCGAGAAGTTTACTGGAAGTTTTGAAAAATCTATAATTATAACTATAATTAATTATTTTCCCAATCTATAATAGTATATTTTCGAAGAAGAATAATTTTTTATATACTAGCAATAACATGGTAAAAAGAAAAAAAAAATTAAAAATTTATTATTTTAAATCTTTTCTATCTTTTTTCATTTATCTATTAAATTACAGAATATTGACTGAATTAACATTTTTTTTAGATGTCTAAGACAGATAGTTAACAATTCACTTACTGTCGGAAAATCTGCTGACACATTAATGCCAAAGCTATTTCAGAGAAACAACTTGCAAGTATCTGTATGCTTTTTGTTTTTGTTTTTTTGTCATGGAATTATAGGAAGGATTGAAATAAAAACAAGTTGTTGTTGCTTATGGCACTGATCATAGATAAGACCGCTGACAAAGTTAGCTATTTTAAGCGAGTATTAGTGTCTCTTGTTTCAGCAGCGCCATCTAAACCCAAAAGCGCGTCTGAGCTATTTATGCGTCTCAGCCATCTTCACGGGGCGGACTTCATTCACACATTTTATTCACTCATCCCCAGATTCTAATTTAGACGACTTGGAGGAGACTTGTCGTGTAGGAGTTTGAGGTTATGTCAGATTTATACGTGCACCGGCCACTACATACATAGAGAGTCAGCGGCCGGCGGGGTTCGATCTCCTAACCCAAGGAATGCGAAGACAAACGCCCGATCAACCAAGCTATCCCTGCCTAGAACTTAACATTAATTATTATAAAGAATATATTTTATTGTAACATTTATAATTTTATAAATGCATTTTCTGTAGTGTCTATAATGCGAATAATTTGATTAAGAACGGAATAAAATAAGATTTTACTATAATGAAAGATAATAAAAAGACCATATTTAATACTCTCTAATTTTCTCATGTATCTATCAAGAAGTTAATCAAGATATCTTTCAAAATGTTTATCACATTATGATTTTTTTAAAGTTGTATTGCGGGTATAACAAATGTAATGTCCCAAAAATCTGTTGTCGTATAAGTGTCCGAACTCAGTCAGATAAACAGGTTTGACGTTCTCTTTTGCGTTTTGCTTTTCGTGATTTATTTATTTATTTGTTAATGAATTATACAAAGAGTGAAATAAATCGTATTTCTTAATATAACAAATAGTATGTTATTTGTATTGCTTATAATTCTATAAAGGCGTTTTCGGGGTAAAATAATTTTTTATGCTAATTATAATGGAACTCTACCATAATGAGAGAAAATAATAAGAAAAATAGTATTTTTTTATATTTTCCAAAATTGAAGCACGTCTATCAAATTACATGATTTTGATTGAACTAGAAATTTTCATGAAGTCGAAAATGGCAATCAGAAACACACTTACTTTCACAAAAACAACTGTCATAAAATTATGTAATTCTGATTATGTAAATTAAACACTGATTATGTAAATACTCTGTTACATAATCAGTATCTGTTTGCTTTTTGATTTTAATCAATATTTCCTTAATGAATAATTTCTTCATAACAATGCTAATAAACGTTACACTTGGTATATAGTATGTAAGATATTAATTCTAGTCTAGAAATGGTCACTTTTTAAGTTGCAATGAATGTAAAAGACTATTACAGGAATTATCAATAAGGAAGGAAATGCTAAGGAAATCAGAAGACAAAATAAAAAAAAATTAAAAATCTTTTTTTTTTCTTGTTGTTCACGGTTAGACCAATAAAACAATTTAGAATTTCATCAAATGTTTACACCAACTAAAACTGATTTGAACATCGTTCTTTTGCAATGTAATCGTTCTTTTGCAATTCATTTTTGTCGTGAATAGTGTTTTCTAATCTCGCATGAAAGTTTTAAATACAAGGAATTGTAAACAAGGCAGTACGTTGTCACCTCTTTGAAATTTGAAACTTAATTGCTTTTTTAATGGATTAAGGAGAAGCGCATGAGTATCTCAACAAATAATAAAGAGGAATAGCCCTGTGTGTCTGTGTTTGCGTTTATGCACAAGTGATATTGCTCTGCGGAACATATTATTAGGTTTCGACATTTTGCTCAGATATAGTTTAGAAGTTGGAATATACATCCCGGAGCGATCACATTGAAATTTTAAATATAATTCTACGTAATTAAAAATTAGCGAAAATTGGCATTTATTCACTATAATTCCCAAAACTTTTATTGCTAAAAAATTGATTTTCATATTATTTTTTTGTATTTTTAATAAACAATATTTGACATTTCTGCATATTTTTTTTCTGACTTTTGGAAATTTCATAAATTATATTTTGCTTAAATCTGAATATTCTTGAATTAAAATGCTAACCATTTCATTGGTTTGTAAAATATGCTGTCACTTCATTTTCTTCCAGTGACGAAAATATATAAAAAAATGTTTGTTTGATATCCGTAGAGTTTAGAATACATAAAAAAGCAAAGTTATAGTAACATTAAAATTAGAAGATAGATGAACCGAATAGTTAAGTTTCCAATGGCAGTATGACGTCATGGGACTTAACTCTAATTAGGATGATTCATATACAAAATGAATGAAGCATGTCTAAGATTAAGAAAATAGCATGGTTTCAATGTCTTGCCAAGATTTAATGTTTATAACTTTTTTTTTCTCTGGAGAATCAGGAACATCAGGTTATGCAATAGGGGTTTAATTCAAAGTAAACACGACCAGTACTCCCGATGATACAAAAGTTCGTCAAAAGTGACTAATTTGACGTAAAAAGGGAGAGATGTTTTCAGGTATGTTGATAAATAAAAAATCTATCGTTCATACTACAATTAAAGAGATAATATTGTGTTAATAATTACTGATAAATATTCATACCAATAGCTTCTTTTAAAATTAGCTGTTACCTGACGCTTTGCTGCTGTAGAAGAAATAATTTGGAAACATCGTTTGAAATTTGAAATAGCTATCTTGTATAGTTAAGAAAAACGGAAAGAATAATATTTATTTTCTTGTCGGCAATAAATACATTCATCGAAATTTAATGATATATAAAGGAGAAGTGTAAATAGAATTTATTAGGTTTTCATTATTATTTAAGTGCTTTAAGTAGACAGTATATTTTTATTTTTCCGTCTTCGGTAAAAACAAATAAATTCCTTGGTTGTCCGACTCGTAAATTGAAAAAAATGTTGTTTATAATGGAAAACTTCCATTATATATAACTTACCTTCATCAGCATCGATAATAATAATCGTATGTGTGAGATGAACTCTGAATAATATATACGGTTCGACGCAGCCAAAATTAAACTAGAGCTTGCACTCAATATTTTCGGTTGCATTCAACTCACATTGATTGGAGACTAAAATAATTTTATTTTGTTTTATATATGGACGATTAACTCCAAATACATGTGTCGTTTGCCGTTTACTGTTTATCTTTTGTTGATTATGAATTTTAAAATAAAGTTGAATAATAGAAACGTATTAAACAATTTGATAGAAAATGTTGTGTGTGTATTCAAAATAAATGCTAACAGTTCTACTATGCCTATAATCTTCTCGTAAATGAGGCAATAAGTTGGGGCAAAGTTTTGTCGTAATTGGATGAACGGTACGGCAACGCATGAGATACGATATATTATATATTAGATATAAAGATATAATAATTGTAGTATGCTTATAACCTTCTCGCAAGTGCTCACAAAAATTCATTTTTATATATTATATTAGGTGCCAATTGTGACCAGAGGTTTCCCGAGAATACTAGTTATATTTACTTTGAATTATTTATGTGTTTAAATATACATGATTCCCAGAACAAAATAAATTTTATAAGTAAAACAGTTGCGTCCTAAAGCTATATTATTTTATCACATTAGTATTCAGACTGTGGATTGTATATATGAAACTTATCGAGGGACCTAAAGCCTATATTAACATAACACTTTCAAAATCCTATAACTATATAATTAATCTATCGTTTGTATTTCGCAATAATATAACTTTTTATTCCTACTAGGAATGATATTGACATCAAAGAGAATCTGTCTAACGTAGATTCAAAAAAAGGAAGAAAGTCGGCTTATTATATATTTGTTGAAACGACAGAAACGGTATCAATTTCAATGAAATAATGAAAATAATTTTGAAAAAAAATATATTTCAAAAATAATTTTGGGGATTAACCTCAAAAGAAAACTATCCATGGTAAATAAATTAATATTCTTATGAAGACAAATTTTTATATTTTTAATATAGCCTGAGAGTCAATTATGTTGTACTATAGTTTCTAAAATAAATATGGGCAGCATTAAAGAACATTTACTCTGCCAAAAATAAACATAAAACTTCATTCTGAAGATTTTAATACATTTTACTTCTAGTGAATTAAAGTTATTTAAGATCTTGCTTATAAAAACTTAAAATTTTGATGCATAATATAATCGTGAAACTTCATTATCACTAAAGAAAATTTTATTTGTGTTATTAAACCATATGAAATACAAAACTTTAGTTTGTAGCATATATGGAAAATATAATTTTATTCTAGATTTATATCTATCCGATATAATTACAAGGAAAAAAAATGGCAAAAGATAAAACATTTTACAATAGAACGAAAAATTATTTATTATTATTTGATTTACAATTTTATTATTAAATTTCATTCAATGCGCGTAAAACAGTACCTGTATTTTGAGAGAATATCAAAATTTCTTCATTTTCAGCAAAGCAAAATATTTATATTTTCTTGGTTCAAAAGATTTTTGAAATTGAAATTACTCTTTAAGACTATACTGGACCAGAAATAAAAATTCATATATTAAATATTAAAATATATATTAAAGAAAAAATTTTTTCGTTACTTATCATGAAATACGAAAAGTAATGCAATAGTTAAAAATATATTTATTTTATGGTAAGAAATTCAGTACTCTATTTGAAAGAGGGCGTATAAAATTTTTAATACTGTGCAATAAAAAAACATAAAAGTTTATCACCTCAAAATGCTAAAATACATTTTCCTTGATATCAGGGCACGTCCCAATAAGTATACATCTGAAATGTTTTGAAAAAAAATATCATAAAATGCTTGTATTTTCAATTTTTTGCCTAAACATAATTGAATAAACAATTAAAATATTAAACTCAATCAATTAAATGTTAAAACTTTTTGGAAAAATAAATGACTAAAACGAAACGTAAAGTAAAATATTCACAGTTTAAAATTTTAACAATTGTCTTGTACAACATTTTGCAGATAACATAAAAAGTTCATTACCTAGTTTCTGAACTTAGAAATAAGCAGAATTTCTATCAAAAATTTGGAATTCATCTGATAAAAATGATATTTTCATTTTTTTGCATTATGAAATTTTAAAATAACTGTTAAATATTTTTAAATGATCAGATTTTTTTTAATTTTATTGTTTAGGAACTGCACAGCATAATGTGAAATTATATCAAAATTGAGCAAAACTCACACATTGGGATTTTCTTTAAAGGAACTTTTGTAATATGATTTACCATAATTAAAATTGTAGAAGATATAATTTAAAATGCCCAACAACATTAGAGGTAAATTATTCAAATATCTACTTTCAGAAACTTTAGGAAATACGTCAGGAACTGCAAAATATATTACCAACTTTGATCTTTCAATTTTATTTTAAAAGACGTTTTGCAACATGATTTTACCAAAACTTTATTAGGGAAATGTTATTTAAAATGTAAAATTGTATTAAAGCGTAGATTATGTAAATACCAAAGTTCAGTAGCTTCAAGACATATTAAGAAATTACACCAGTATTTTTGCAAAAATGTGTTCGATTTCACTTTAAAAGAATTTTGTAATATGAATTAGAATATTTGTAAGAAGAAAAAGCTTAGATTAAGAAGTTATTTAATATTTCCAAAAATTGACGTTTTAAATTATCTGCTACTTTGCATTTTTAACGCTATTCTTAATTCTTACACTTTTTGCTCATATATAATTGACTAGCTGCCTTTGGAGACTGGCTGCAATTCATTTAAATTGAATCTTGTATCCATAACATTATGTTTGTGATATTTTCAGCAAACATATGTAGTAAAATATTTAATGAAACAATGATAGCAGTTTGAATTTCATTGTATTTATTCATCTTAAAATAATTTTTCAAAATATTTCAAAAATAATTTTTATAAGTTTATATTTTTTTTGAAAAGTATCAATTAAATTCCTATCATTAAACAATGTTTTAAATTTTAAAATATTGATAAATTGGTTTTGTGCAATAAAATTGTATTCCTGTATATATATTTCCGGAAACAAGAAAGAGCAATGCCATTTCTTTTAATATTTAATTATAATTTGTACCTTTTTAATTACTAACACTCTGAAACTAACACTCTGAATGATTTTTGAGAAATCGCTTCATTCTTGTCTTTTAAAGCATAAGCACACAGTTGTGATTTAATTTATCTTGGTCAGTTCTACACATAATGCCTGTGTAAAGTATCAACGCACAGGAAATCATACATTGTAAATGAAACGGCAGTTTTTAGTGCAAGTAACATTTAAACATGCCGTTATCAAAAAGAGTTTTGTCAAATGCCGAAAATTTAATTTTATTATACATAAAAGATATGTCTACTAGGTTAATATAATATCGCTATTTCGTTATTTTTTCTTTAAAAATGGATGTTTCCCTAATATTATTTTATTCACGTGAAAAAAAAAACAGACGGTATATTAAAACATATGTCAAACAAACTAAAATATCGTCATTATTTATTTTGATTTAGTTTAGTTTTACTAAAGCCCCGTTCAAGGAAGTAATATATCTTATCTCAGATAAATTAAAATCCTTATTTTTGAAGGACCTTAAGGACCACATTACCTTCGAGAAGCTATAATGGCGTAGATACCTTAATATTATTAACGCAATGCACAACACAGTCCAGACTCACTACTAATCAGTTGTTTGCACAATTCTTACATTATATTTCGTCAATGATTGTCCTATGATTTGAATTTTAAAATCATATTAACGACAATGCTTAAAAATATCGGAAAGGTTATAGAAGGAGCATGGAGTTGGTAGTAGAAGTAGGTGTTAGATTAGTTTTGTTATATTAAAGCCCCGTTTTACAGCAACACTAGGGCTATTCGGTTACTGCCTTCGTAAATTTGAACCACGATCAGATGATGTGCATGAAACCTGAGCTGGCACCCCCTCTCCAAACTTCTTCACCAAGCCAGCAGGAGAACGTTTGACCCCGATGGATTTGATGTGCACCAGACACACTTATAAGAACTTTATTCGGTGGAATCGGGTTTAGAACCTAAAGCAATCCGGTTTGGAAGCCGAGAGACGAAGTCATCACGACTCTTTTTTATTTTGGATTTTTATTTCTTGTAATTTGGTTTTCAGATACTATATATATATATATATATATATATATGTGTGTGTGTGTGTGTGTGTGTGTGTGTGTGTGTGTGTGTGGATATGTATTTCTTTTCTAAGATATCTTAGGGCATTAGAAAGTATTTTTTTCATCCCTTTCGCGTTTTCGTGACGTGGTTTTAATTTCAAAATACAGTTTTGAATGCATACTTAGTTTTCACTTTTAATTTCATTATACATTAAATCCAGTTTAACCGAATTTAAAAATATTTATATTATTTATTAAGTACTTTTTATAAATGTTTAGATAAAGTTATAAAGTTATAAAAATAGTTGTTATTTCAATTTCTATATAAGTTTATAAAAAAGTTTACAAATTAACTCCACTGACTTCCTTCATATACTTTTATTTAGAAACCATTCCACTTTCAGGCATGGGAAAAACAAATAAAAAAAGTTGGAATTGGTTTACTTTTTTTTCTCAAACTGAATTTTTTCTTTACGAATTTCTTCTAAGACAAACGTTCAACACTCTGTCTAAACAAATCTAATTCATTAGAGTTTTTTTTCTAAAATTTTGGTTGAGTGTGTGAAGACATAAAATGCAATGATATTACGAAAGAAAATTCTTTGTTCTCTCTTTCTAAGTGAATTTTCTTTTTTAAGCTGAACTCATGCAAACTTATTTCCTACATTTACAAAAAAAAAAAAAAAAAAAGCTTTTAATGTTACTATGGCTTTTTAATACCAATTAACACGCACATTTTTCTAATAAAGTATAGTATTTCAGAAAAATTAAAACTACTCTTTTATGAAAAGTCTTTCATTTTGTTTGGTGACTAGAGCAGTTACCAAAAAAGTCTTTTTAATGCAGATATTTTAAAATTTCAGCTTATTTCCTGAAGTTTTTTGACAAATAAAAATTTACTGTTCTGTGGTTAGATACAGTTTCCGCGAAATAAACCGTTGCATCTTTTCCAAAGTACTTTAAAAATAGATGATGAAGAAAAAGAAGAAGTATTTCAGAAATGCATCTTGAATATTTTTTACCAGTTCGATTTCCTTTGTTCACTTATACAGAGGAAAATTGCAATCATTATAAATTTGCTTTTTCAGAGGACTTCATAGTTTCTTCATTCTTACTTTTCAATTTTTCTGTCGAAAGTTAGAAATATCTTCATAAAACCTGCTTCTTGAGTATCATAATTACTGTGTTACTTGTATATTTACATTTTTTACATAGGCTAGAGACAATCAATTTAATATTTTATATGGTAATTGATTAGGAGAAGTTTAAAATCTTTTGTTTATGGTTTCATCCGTTTTATTTTGTTAGAATAAAAAATTATGTGCGATAACTGCGATATATAGACTGGAAATCCTGACAAATATTATGTTTAGGGCTACCTGTTGTCAACATGATTCTATGATAGGATTTATGGAATTGTCTTTAAAATACTAACATGATTCTATGATAAGATTTATGGAATTTTGTTTAAAATATTTGAAAATTTGAATTTAAATATATGAAAAATATAAAAAATACAAGCTGTTTTGAACTAAATATCGGTATGGGAGGAATTTTGTGAAGGGCTGGAATATGACTAGAATGAAATATTTAATTCACAAAAAAATTGGGGAAATTCAAGGTACTTTATTTTGTCATGTTGTCTCGTTTCTAAAGGCAATTGACGATTCACAATTCTAATAATAACGAAGATGAATATTAGGTTTCCAGTGTGTGTGTGTGTGTGTTCTGTATCGTAGTTCTACAGAACATTAAGCTTTCCTTAAATCCGCCAAATATGGAATACTTATATTTGGGAGTGAAAAGATTTTGGATCTCGAGGAGGATTTTCAAAAGCTAATTAGAATTATAATTGAAAAATTATCAAAATTTTGAGTTTTTTCCCTAAATACTTTCAAAATTATTGCAGGACAAAAATTGTTATTTATCGTGTTAAAATTCAAAGAAATTATCTTTTTAATGATATTTGAGGTGTAATATATATTAAAAATTTTTTCCTGCAATTTTCTTCCATTTTTAATCAATTTTCTTAAAAATTATTTTATGCATAATTTCCAAAAAAAAAAAAATTAAAAGAATTTTTAGTGTTGTTGATAATATTTCTTTCAGGGAATTTTTTTGTCCCTTTACTGATTATCAAAATGCAAATGTTTGAAATTTTTTTCCTTGTTCAGAACGCTTCAGCATAAAAGCATGTTTTTAATTAATTTTTTATTAAATTTTGCCATGCGTAAAGTTAAGGTTTAATTTCAGCAATGGTGATACTTTTAATGTGAAGAGATTTTTTTTCTTGAACATATATATTTCGCAAATAATTTCACATAATATTTCACATATAATTTCACATATATATTTCACATATAATTACACACATATATTTCACATATAAATTCACATATAAATTTCACATATATTTCACATATAAATTCACATATAAATTTCACATATAATTACATATTTATATTTCATATATAATTTAACAAAGATAGGAAAATAGGGTAATAGATGGCTCAATGAATAGATCGATGCAAGACTTTTAAAAATAGAATAAATTATATATATTTCAAAAAGTTAAAAATTAATTTCAAAAAAATTTTAAAGTCTTAACGTTTTAAAATGTTTTTCTGAGGAAGAAATTCATTTCCAGTTACACTAACAATTGAGATGAATTTTTTTGGCAATTATTAATCGTAGTAAAGTAAACTATTGCTAAAGTCAATGAGCTTGAAACATACTGAAGAAAAAAGTATGTTGTTTGAACTTTTCTTTTACTCTAGTAGCATACATATATTGCTCATGATTTACTGATATAAAGCAATATTCGCAATATTGTATAATTTTGTTTAAAATTTAATAATATTACATGATATCTTACAATATTGTGCTACAGGCTGTGCTACCTGAATAATATTAGGTACTTTTCCCAACCAAATATATTTTCCCGAATACTGATCAAACTTCTCGTTCTATGAAAGTTTAAATAATTCTACAATATATCGGCGATAGGTTTAACTATAACCAGCTAGTCATAGCATGTTTTTACTTAGAAAAATACGATGTGACAAAAGATTTCTGGGTATATATAAGTATTTAAATGTAAATAAAAACGACCGAAAAAGGTAAAATTATTGTAAAATCTATAACTCAAATAGGATAATAATTTATCCATACGAAAATTATTTCCTTTAAATTTTTGTGACAATAAACTCTGCATCTTTTATATATAAATATCACTGTGCTTCTTTCTCAATG
>JAPMOR010089156.1:129132-140974 GCA_026543865.1 Argiope aurantia | reverse complement strand
ACTCCGTCTAACAAGCCTCAACGCCTGTTGGCCAGCAGATGGCGCTCGTTATCAGGCGTTCGTCACTACATTCGGCGATCCTGACATCTCTTTCGTCCTCGAAAGTTAAATCAAAGTAGAAAAATCTGAAAGAATAAAAAAAAAGAAAACAGTATCTGGATAAACCAATAAACATTTTTTTTTCTTTTAGTCTGAAGACCATGCTTTCATGAAATCAGCTGCTGTGGAAGTTGTATTTGGTCCGTCAAGACATCCAACTTTTTCCACGTCATAGCGATCCTTAGGTTTAACCTTAACAATCCGATACGGTCCATGAAACTTTGGTCTTAGTTTGAGTCCAGTTCCAAACTGCGTCCGTTGTATGGCCACTAATTCACCAAGTTTGTAGATGCGCGCCACTTTTCTTCGTTTGTTGAAACTTTTGAGATTCTCTTCTTGAATCTTCAAAATGTTTTCCCTTGCTTCTTCTCTCAGATTTATTTCGATCTTCCATCATTGCTTTTGTGTATTCTTCTTCCAATATTTCCTTTAAATATAAATCAGTTGTATCTTTTAATTTTACTCCAGTTAAAAGCTCAAACGGGGTAAACTTTGTACTTCTCGAAACGGTACTATTGATTATTTTCTGCACTGATGCAACATGTTTATACCATTTGGTAGGGTCTGTTATCGAGAGTTTTGATAGAATGGGTATTAAAATTTTATGCATTATTTCAATTTGTCCATTTCCGCGAGGAATTCCGGTGCTAATTTTGAAATGTTCAATATTTTCAGCCTGACAGTATGTTTCAAATTCTTTTGAGGTAAAAGCTGAACCTCTGTCTGTTATTATTCTCGTCGGATTTCCAAAAGTAGATTGTTGAAGCTTAAGTTTAGTTATTGCATCCTGAGTAGATGTTGATTTAACCGGATACAACCAGACAAATTTTGTAAAAGCGTCGACTATTGAAAAAATATGCTGGTAGTTCTTATTTGTAGAAGGCATAGGGCCAATGAAATCGATGTGATATGTACTTAAAGGCAAATTTTCTTTTGGGATGGGGTTAAGGAAACCTTCACCTTTCCCACGTTTCTTATTACACAGAATACACTCCACGCAATTGGCAACCACACTTTCTATTTTTGACCTCAACTTTGGTATGTAAAATTCTTGCTTTAAAATTTCTTCCGTCTTAGCCACAGCGTAATGTCCTTTATTGTGAATTTCTCGAATAATTTCTCTTTGTAATGCTTTTGGGACTATGAGCAATTCTCTACCATTATCGTATTTGTATAAAACTCCATTTCTCACAATGTGTTCACCGTCTTCTTGCTTATCTATCAAAGCTTTCAATTTCTTAAGGAATTCGTCCTCATTTTGAGCATTGGCTATTTTAGTAGTCACTTCACTGTATGAACGAGTAACAACAAGTACTGCGTTTCGACTAAGAGAATCTACGTGTGCCATTTGTTTCCCCGATCTGTGAACAATTTGGTAATCAAATTCCTCTAACTGTAAAGCCCATCTTGCAACTTTTGGAGTAAGATCTCTTTTACTCATAGTTTGTTGAAAAGCGGAACAATCAGTCACAATTTTAAACTTAGAACCCAGTAAGTATTGTCTAAATTTTTTCAACGCTTCGATTACAGCCAAAACTTCTAATTCATAGCTGCTATATTTTTCTTGTTGTGGAGATGTTTTTCGACTAAAATAATGAATAGGATAAAACTTATTGTCGGTTCCCTGTTGCAGCAGCACTGCTCCGAATCCCTGACTGCTAGCATCTGTATGGAGTTCTAAAACTGATCCCTGTTGATAGAGATGCAAAATTGGCTCCTGAGTTAAAATATCTTTAAGTTTTTGAAAAGCTTCCTTTTGTTCAGATTCAAACTTAAATGCAATGTCTTTTCTTAGTAAATCTCTAAGCGGTTTTGCGATTTTTGAATAGTGGGGTATAAATTTCCGGAAATAGCTAGTAAGGCCTAAAAAGCTTTGTACTTGTTTAACAGTTTGTGGTTGTGGAAATTTTTGTACAGCTACCGTTTTAGATACAGAGGGCTGTATAGTTCCGTTTTGGATTCTATAGCCTAAAAATTCTATGTGTGGTTTTAAAAACTGACACTTTTTAAAATTAAACTCCAAACCGTACTCTGATGCAACCTGTAGAACACGTTGTAATTTTTCTAGCCCTTCTTCCTCGGTTTTGGATGGTATAATAATGTCGTCCATATAAATCAGTACAGTTCCGTCTAGCATCAAATTCCTGAATATCAAATTAATGTAACGCTGAAATACACTCGGACTATTGGAAAGTCCAAATGGTACTTTAAGAAATTCCCACTGGCCATGATGTGTTACAAAAGACGTAAATTTTGTGCTATCTTTCTCTACGTCTACATGAAAAAATCCGTTTTTCAAGTCCAAAGTAGTAAATATTTTTGATTGCTCAAGTTTGTCAAGCAAATCTTCTATGAGGGGTAAAGGGTACCGATCTTTAATCATCTTTTTATTTAGCTTACGAAAATCAATGCATAACCTATAACTGTCATCCTTCTTCTTGCTTAAAACCACAGGTGAACAGAAATTTGATGTACTGGGTTTTATTATCCCTTCCTGTATCCATTTATCAATCTGAGTTTCAACGAATTTTTGTTCTTTTAAAGGCAGCCTTCGAGGGTTGTGAGTAATCGGAATATCATCGCTCAGTATTACTTTCATTTGTAACTCCGTACTTTTTGTTTTGTTTGGCGAATACTTATTTAAAAGACGATTTATTTCCTGTCTGAAGGGTTTTTTTACATGACTCATGTCGATTTCATCATAGTTTATCGAATCCGCTAAATGAATGAAGTATGGGAGAGGATGTGTATTTATTTGATTGCAAGCCTCAGCAAAAATAGGTGCCTGTCTGTCTCTTTTCAAATCCGAGGATCGTACTGATACGACCTTGACCTCGCTTCTCACCAGCCGGGTGTAATTTATTTCAGCTTTTTTCCCATGAATGGTAATTTGTTTTTCTTGGAATGAAAAGTTTAGATTATTTAATACGTCCATGCCGATGATTATTTCGTTCGGCATTATTTCTAACACATACACATTAGTTGATATTACATATTCATCAATTAATATATCACAATCAAAAAAACCTAGAGGAGTAATGCTATCTCCACTTATACCAGCTAATTTCACATTATCAGTAGTTAAATTAGGTTTACCAATTTTCAAATAAAAATCATAATTAATCATAGTAATATCACTTCCAGTATCAATTAATGCATCACAATTTATACCATTTATTTCAACATTTTTACTAAGCTTATTTACAGTTTTTGGAGAGTTACGAATATACACTTTATTTGAGAGAGACACTTTAAAATCTCTTTGCGGGCAGATACTGGCTTTGTGGCCAAAGCTACCACATTGGAAACATTTCAATCCTTTGTTTTTAAACTTGCAATTAATTGATTTATGGCCAGCCTCATTGCAATTAAAACATTTATTACTACTCTTGTTATAGTAATTATCATCAGCATAATTCTTTTGAGCACGAACGAACGGCAATGGTGAATTTTTAGCTTCTTTCGCGATATCAAATTTACTTCTGTTTTCGGAAACACGCCAATTTCTGTTTGTTTCCTTTTTAAGCTGACTTCGTGCAGCTTCATATTCGTCCGGTTTATTAACCAAATCTTCTACTTTCTTTATTTTGGGCAAATCGTCGAGAAAATGATCGCGTACGTCATTTGGTATTTTACTCTTTAACTGGTCAACGACCATTAGCTGCTTTAAATCTTCAAAATCGGTTATTTCTAAACAATTGATCCATTCCTCAAAAAAGTTATTCAGTTCAAAACCGAAATCCCGCCATGAAGAAGAAGAATCTCGTTTGTGAGTAAAGAACTTCTGCCTGAGTTGTTCGGAAGTTAATTTAAATCTTTTAAGCAACAGTTTTTTTATGTAATCATAGTCATTAGCTGATGGATCAGGTTCACGAGCAATTAAATTTACTATATCTAATGGTAATAACCCGAGTAAATAAGAAATCCAGTTTTCTTTTGCAATGTTAGCCCTACTTATTTGTTTCTCAAATAACGAAAGGTAAACACTTATGTCTCCGCTATTATCATAATTCTTCAGCAATTTTAATATATCAGTCTTAGGCATATCTGATACAGTTAAAGTATTTTCTCTACTTTTTAACTCAAGTTCTAACTTTTTCAAAGTATATTCGCGCTTATTCTTTTCGGCTTCCGCTTTGGCCTTTTCGGCTTCGGCTTTGGCCTTTTCGGCTTCGGCTTTGGCCTTTTCAGCTTCGGCTTTGGCCTTTTCGGCTTCGGCTTTTTCAGCATCTAACCGTTCGCGCTCCTGAGTGATAGTTAAAAGTAAGTTTTTTACGAACTCTTCGTTATAGTCTTTCGACTCTGTTATCATTGTAACTAACTGTCGCACTTTGGCATCCTGTGGTGCCGTTAGTTCTAATTCGTCTACTAAAGTTAGTAAGTCGCTCTTTCGTGCTCGTGCAAGAAATGCCATACTTGAGAATAAATCAAAATTGTACTCACAATTTCTTCAACATCAATCCACACTGCGTCAGTCCACAAGGAGTTGGTATCCAAGAGGTTTATTGTAGAACGTCAAATTTCACTCCTGTTTGGCTCTTCTTTCGTCTATGAACCGGTCTTTGTTAAAATCCGGGTCGAACCCCCATATTTGTAGGACTCAGGAATCACTACTATTTAGAATCACGCACATTTAATCACATTTAGGACGAACAATTACATTAACATAAAAGAAATGAACATTAAATAGATTTCGTCGAATACGTCGCAGGATTAATTCACATGTGCCATCTCGTCTTTCGTCCAGAGACCCGTCTCGTCTCACGCGTCTTCACTTTCGTTCAGATCCATCTCGTCTCGTCTCGTCTGCACTCCGTCTAACAAGCCTCAACGCCTGTTGGCCAGCAGATGGCGCTCCTTATCAGGCGTTCGTCACTACATATATATATATAAGATTACAAAAACTATGAAAAATTTTACTGGTAATTGAAAGTTATTGCAAGGGTAGTCTTCTTGTAAAGAATTACAGTAAGAATTATGACGCATTACTAAATTTTAAATGCATCTTTACTAGATGCATCAAATTTCAATCAGTTTAATCTTTTGCTTACATTTTTAATACGAAATGTTGACAGTTCTTTAAAAAATAATTTCTAAGAATTAACTCTGTCAGTACTGAAGGGCCTGAAACTCTAGTTTAATTAAAGTACAAATAATGCCCGGAACCTCTGGATATCGCAGTGAAAGTTATCATTGAATGCTTGAAGATCGTACTTTGATAATAAGAGATGGATTTGCAGTACAGGAAAGTATTCTGAAAACTCTCAGAAGATGTTCGAACATACTTTTATTTAGGTGTGTTAGGTCTTTGCATATTAGCACTGTAAGAACACGTGCTGTGGTTGAGAATTTTGAAGGGGTTGGTGGGTATTTTTCATAGCTTTGAAAGAGAAATTAGCCTGTTCCAGTATTTTGAGATATCTGCTTTGGAATATTCCTATGAGCGACTTTTTCAATTCTCTGTCTACCGTATGTTATGAGACTTTATAATGTATATACAGAAAGGAATGTTTACTTTCTATTATAATTTTTTTGTAAGTCTACAATGTTTTCCCGATCTTGAAGAAATGTGATCGGCATGGTTTTTAAGATAAATTGAAGTTATTGCCACGACCTGGTCACCGTTT
The DNA here is from genome assembly GCA_026543865.1 of Argiope aurantia. NCBI lineage: Eukaryota > Metazoa > Arthropoda > Arachnida > Araneae > Araneidae > Argiope > Argiope aurantia. The sequence continues at coordinate 135,248 of JAPMOR010089156.1, read as the reverse complement.
TTTCTAAGTCCAAAACAGAATTAAAATTTAATTAATACATTTAAATATTTAATACATCATACATCAAATTACATTAAAATTTTAAATGTCTGCAATTAAATAATTATTTTAATAGCCTTTACAACTATACTTTTCGAAACCCTCTATCTCGTAACAATGATATTTTTGATACCTTTAAATTGAAATATATATATATATATATTCAATGATACCAAATGTAGATCTATTCATATTTTTTTTATAATTTTACTTAATTTTTAAAGATATTTTGATTCACTGTACAGAACATTCGAATAAATTGCACAATGTTTTCGAATCATTGACTAAAGAGCATCAGTCTGCGGTAAAAAGTAAAGACAAAAATATAGCATTCTTCGGTAAAATCTGTAGTATAAATTTCACTTTCATTAATTTTCGTAAAATGCACTCTTTTTTATATGCATGTTAAGTACATTATAGTTGATGCAGTATATTACACTCTTAAATAACTAGAGTGAACATTAATAAGCCACCACCCAGAAAAACTAATTTTCCGACTGAGCAGGTTGTCGGCAATGTCGGGTAGTAAAGCAAAAAAAAAAAAAAACTATATAAAAATCAGAGAGATTTTAGTGTTTTCATTGCCATAATGCTTCTAAAATTGGAATGAAAGCAACGCACGAAGAGTGTCACATTTTTCTTAAAAAGGAATATCTTTTTGCATCAGAAAATCGACGTTAGTTGGAATGATCTTATTATTCCTGATCTTATTTCCCGAATCCATTTTCAACTATATAATAATATACCACAAATGCTGAATGCAGTAATATTTTAAAAATTCCTCGAGATTCTATGCACTTTAATAAAAAAGAGTAGAAAAATATTCAAGTATATATGGCTTAGAGAATAAGAGGTTTAAGAATTTCATTGTCAATTCAATAAAAGAATGAAATTCTATTATCGATTTTAATGTAAAAAGGAATTTGTACTATTTCTTCGAATTTTTTATTATTTTTCATTTTCATGAAATTCGGTAAGAAAACTGTCTAGATTTATTTCTCATAGTGTGGTTTATAAACAAATGAATAATTTTCTGGGCTTTTTTTTATTTTAGAAACATGAAAGTAATTCTGATAAGTTTTCAAAAGTTTTCTTTAAAAAAAATCCAGGATTTTAACTTTTTTGTAATATTAAAAGTCAGTAGTTAGTTTTAAGTGCCTAAGTGGCCCGATGTAGATTATTCTTGCATTTGGTGCAAAATTCGATTATAGGTATTTCAAATCTTAACTGAATGAAGAGATAAAGTTGTATTTAATGTGCACTAAAAGAATGTATAATATTGGTCAAAATATTTAATCTTAAGATTTTGACTACTTTATTCGCTTTAGACCTTCCTTAGTCCGAAAAACATATTTTTAAAATCTTGTCTTTGTTTTTGTGAACATACAGAAAAATACCTTGAGCTTGATGGATGAAATCTAGTATGTGGCTCCCAAACCTAATGTATAGATTTGAAATGCAACAACTAAATGTACATTACAATGTGCATTGTGCTAAATGCAATTTCTATTTAGTGTGTGATCTTCTTATCAAACCTTTAGTCTGAAATTCCGGCTTTAATCTATTAAAGAACAACGAACAAATATATATTCGGTTTTCTTTGCTATAATAAGAAGCAGAAAATTCTCGTGTATGGAACCTGGCACAAGATCTATTATTTCGTGAGCGTACTTTTATTAGTGAAAATACGGGGGGAACTTAGGGGTATCCACTCACACAAATTTTTCGTAAATAATGTCACACTGAAACGGACATGAAACGGAAGTGTTATTCTCATACAAATTCCATGGAATACACATAGTGTCAATTTCTAAAACATGAATTGTAAAAGAATCGCTGGTAAATCATGAATTTTTATGGTGCATAAATGGGTACAAACATTCTTCATCTTTAAGAGCATGAAAATTTTATTTGTAACATGTACAAAAATACTACTAGATAAATTCTTTGTTTTTGTCAAACAGCTAAATATATATCAAGAAACGGAAGAAAAGTACATCAAACAACTCTTATACCAATTAGATTATCCTATCTCGATGAAAATTATATACAGATCATCAAGAAATATACAGGTGATGAAAAAATAACAGGATGTGTTCGGAGCCCTATAACGTGTTATGTAATGGACGAAATATAACAAAATTTGACCACCATACACATTAAAGTATGATATTTCTATTTGCCAAGAAAAAAAAAGAAATTAGTACCAGAAACGCTGATAGGGAAAATTTTGGCGCCTGATATCGAAAACTTCATTAATTTGCATATAAGAGTGTGATACAATATCAAGGATAAAAGGAAGAGTTGTGGAAATTCAAGTCATTCTGCAAGAATTTGCCCATAGATAGCGTTGTCACTATGTATAGGTGCCTTATCTGTCAAGCCGTTTTATCAGCGGGATGAAAATGCCAGTGCTGCTCTTCGCGAATACCGGCGGTTAAAACAGTTACGTAGAGGACCGCTGACCATAACTAACTTACGAAGAATAGTTGAAAGATTTGAAACAGCAGGAATTCCTGGTGTACAACCGCGCCGAGGACGCAAATATTTCTTCAGGTCGAGGGCGATTTCTGGTTGTGGGGCTACTTGAAAACGTTGTCTGTCAAAGACATTTTCCTGACATTCCTACTTTAAAAAGATCAAATTAAATTATATGTCAGACGAATAAATACCGATTTGCTGCAAGTCACCGTTGGAAACCTCGTGTATCGCATGCAATTATTGGAACATCAGTTGATGGTTATCTTGAGCCAAATTTGTAAATTGCTATAATAAATGTTCTTCACTGGTATTTGGTGTGCTGTTATTTACTGTTTCCATAGGCAGTTGTGTATTCTTTTTTGACACATTATGCGCCTGCAGCGCCAGAATATCCCCAACTTTTTTTGACAAATCGAAATTGCATACTTTAATGCGCATGATGTTAATGCGCATGATGTTATGTTATAAATATTGTTATATTTCGTCCAGTACATGAAGCGTTACAGGGCACCGAATACCGCATGTTATTTCTTGATCCCCCTGTGTGTGTGTATATATATATATGGCTTTGAAAATCATTAAATCATGTTCGAAATATTAATTTAGTTCTGATTAATTAAAAAAATGAATTTTATTATTTTTACTGAATAACTCTTGAAAAACTGACTTCAGAATTTTTTTTTCCTAATTCACAAACAATATTAAAATATTTTTTCATTCATATTCAAAAATTATTTTTCTAATATTACTTTAAATACTTGTTTAGATTTTTTCTGATTTTTTTAAGCAATTTTTGAAAAAAGCTTATTTTTTTGTTTGATTTCCAACAACCCTGATAACCTTTTTACCTGAAATTAATACCGTTTTCATTATTTTATATCATATTTAATCACGGGAATTTCTTCCATCATTAAAAGCTGTGTTAGTAGAATTCTACTTAATGTCAAGACGATTAAAAAGTGAATTTACAAAATCATTAAACTTGGAAGATAAACGAATCGGATACTTGTCTTTTTAATAGTGTAATGGCATCAAGGAAGAATGTATGTAAGTCTGTTAGAATAATATTGACGGAATCTTGGAAATGAATTTATGTCAATTACATTTAAGAGAAATTAAACATAACAAAAAATATAGAATCTGTATTTAAAATGTTTTTAAGTTCAATATATATTTTAGTAACATATACAGGCCAGGATAGCCTGGTTGGTAGGGAGTTGGATTCGCGTCCCTTGGGTTGCGAATTCGAACCCCTTCGGCCGAAGACTCCCTGTGGGGTGACTGTCGCGCATAAAAATCTGTTGTGGTCGCAAAGTCCTCCATGTCGAGAATAATACCACTGTATCAAGGGTGATCGTTCCCTGTTTCAGGTCTGAATTACGGTCTGTGGTTGAGTGAAAGAAATGCATGAATGAAGTCCTCCGCGTAAAAAGGGTTGTGACATGTGTGCAGCTAAATCGTTCTCTTGTCCCTAGATGGCGCTAATGTAAAATTCAGAGCCGTTCCCTTGGCTTAATCCACAATAACTTCTTAAAAGTCAGTGGGCTTGTATAGGACAAGTGCCATTAGATACAACAGTAACATATATGTGGGAAATGATGGAAGCAAGCCATCTAGCCTTCTTTCATCTTTTTTCGGTTAATTTATAGTTATTCGTGCTCTAAATGTTGTGCACCTTCTTTAACTTTTAATTAAAACTATTTATAAGTTATTTCTTTTGTTTTTAAGTCGGCTTTGCATGCTTATCACACTCAAACATAAATAATTTTTTGTAAATGTAACCTATTTCGAAGATTTCTTTAAACATCTTAGTTAAGTGAATGTAAACATGGTTTTAAAATTTCTTCGATATTAATTTTATGGTTATCTTGTTTCTATTGTAAATAAACATAAATTAGATGTACAATTGTAAGTTTTAATTTTCAAAAATATTCTTTAAAGGTTTATTAATTTTTTTTTTCAAATTGGAATCAATAAATGAACAGATTTTAGCTAGATTTATTCATGTTCGATCGCCAAAGGTTGAAATATTTTGGAGCATTTTCCCATGAAAGTTCATTTATAGGGTAACCCTAAAAGCCATTTTTACCATTTCTTGTCTTCATCAAAAATGGTGAAATTGTGGCGCATTTTCGTACGGCTGGCAAGATTTTATTTTTATCGACGAGAAATCAGACTTTAATTTTATGTCTTACTAAAATAGATTACCATAGATGTGTTGTAAATTATTTTGAATAACCTGAAAAGAGTTTTGAAAAAACCTCCTTTTATTCTTAATAAATTTTGTTTCCATTTTTCTCATAAACTTTTTCCACTTTCAAAACACTTTGGGAAGTTTGTCTTATTGATTTCAGAAGTTTGATGGATATCTAAATTTTAAAAAAATATATATAAATTTTATAAGAAATTATTTCAAAGTCGTAGAGCACATATATTTAAATCATTTATTACTAGGAAAGGAAATGAATTTCTATATTGCTTCACTTAAAAAAAAATATTTTATTCCATTTATTCCACGCCTATATATTTTTATTTTGCAAAGTTTTCTCTTGAAGGAAAGGAAAAACGCTTTATTTATTTATTTTTTAGAAAGAAGATTGAATTGGTATACTTTTTTCTGAAAATAAAATATTTTTCTACTTTAAAATTGCGTCCTAGGCAAATGCTCAACACTTCGTAACACTTTAACTAGAAAAGAAGTCTATGCTTTAGAACTCTTAAATTTTTTTTTCATGTGACTAAAGATTTAAAATGCGATGCATTTTCTCAGAAAAAATATTGAGTTCTCTCTAATTGAGTGTGTTGTTGAAAGGAAGATTCGAATTACGAAAATAGAATCTTTACTTGCTGTAAAACTATGATTTAATAGAACTTAATATGCAGAAGTTTGATTTTTTTAAAAGTATGGATCGAAGTTTCACAGCGTTTTGAAATAAGGATGTAAACTCTTCTGAACTGAAGTGGCTTTGGTAGAGACCTAAATGTTGACTTTATAGATTTTTTTTTAAAAGCTCCAAGTTTAAGTTTAGAAGTTTTACCGAATTACATATAAAATCACTAGGCCAATTAATAAATCTAAGAAATCAAACACTCGAAATCTTTTGAAGAGAATCTCAAGTATCTTTTTGTCTATTTGGACTTTGTAAGTTTAATTTAGCGGAAGCATTGTGTAAATGAATTACTTTCCCTCTTCAAAGAACTTAAATTGTTTATTTTTTAAAGCATTATATCTGCTTTTTTAAAAGAAGTATGCGCAATCTTTGAGTATGTGCATGTTTTATCACATATGTAAAGTACTTAGATAATAAATGTTCACTGTTTTATAATAATGATTTATCAAATAAAAATAAAATAATAATACAATATCTCTCATGTGAATTTAATATTGTTTTATGATTTATATAATATGGGAATCAGATTGGATGTCTTGGTGGAATAGATTGAATTTTTAATTAAAGTTTAAACAATTTTAATATAATGAAATTTGAATTGTTTCTCTCTAGTAATTTACGAAATATTTTTGCATAAAAATATTTCTTTCAAATGTTTTAGAATTAAAAGAAAAATGTCGTTTTATTGATATTTTAAATGTGGGC
>JAPMOR010089156.1:97685-129122 GCA_026543865.1 Argiope aurantia | reverse complement strand
GAGAAAGAACTGATTTCCATAGGCAAATAATAGAAAATAGAATCAATCTATAAGAAATCCGAAACACAATTTAAAAAAAAATCATTCATGATGTTTTATTTCTCATGTGGAGATTTTATGTAAATTTTGTACAATTTTAAAGCCCGATTGGGGATACTTTTAATCTTTAAGAACTAGTTTCTATTTTTGTTCGTATAAATATTGAATGCGATCGAAAAATTGATATAAATATTCGTGTTTGGAAACATTTCATGCATGCACTTTCAAAAGAATAAATGCATAGTTGAAATGTATATTACTTGTGGAAAGAATTTGGAAAGCATTCGAATATATTTTCAATAGAATGTTTAAAATGGGGAAATTATTGAAATTCATGCGACTATTTTTTTCTTCCTTTTATATCATATGGAAATTGAAACGAAATCGTGGATGCTCCGATGAAATACAAGAAAGGCAAAGAAAATTATACCGTAGGAAATTCTTTGAATTTCATAAATTTTTTTAGGTATAAATTTTCAATTCTAGCTGTTGTTTAATGTTTTTATTCTTTTGGTACTGAAACCAATAAATTTATCTAAACAATGAAATAAATAATCCAATATATTGAAGCAAGACAACACATTTTATAATTAAATAACGCCCATTTTGGTTTTGTGTGCTATACTATTTCATCTAGAAAAAAATTGAAATTTAAGTCAAAAATTTACTATGCATTTAAATTTCTTAGAAAAGTAAAGATAGTTTTTGAAATAATTAAAATTGTGAAAGAATACATGGATTAAATATCACATAAAAAGGATCATTATTGCTAAATACGAAATTGTCTAATTTATACTTCATTTCTTCTGACATTGCCTTTCAGAGCTTACACCAATTTCATCTTTTGCACCAATTTGTTCTTTCTTTTTCTTTTTTTTTGTCGATGCGTGAGCTTCTTACATCTTCCTTATCTATACTGCATTTAAATCACGAAACACCTGAATCTAATCAAGAGAAGCAATTATGCATTTCGAACACGTTATTTGAATTCCTGGAAAATCAAGATATTTTTCAGAATTCTTCTTTCATAGCATTGCTTGGAATTCTGCCTTTCTTCATTTTTCTATCATTCAGAAATTATCTATAATTACTTATAATATAATTTTATACTATTTATAAATTATTTGCTTCAGAATGTGCAGAAGAGCATTTTAATTTGATGTCTCGGATTTCTCTGTCTGTTTCTCTCTCTCTCTCTCTCTCTTTCTTTCTTCTTCTTTTTTTCTTTTTTATGAAATAATTCTTTCCTTAAAATAAGTATTTACATAGATCTGCTGTATAAATATATTTGTTTTGTGGTATTTGAATCTCCCTTATAACACTAGAAAAATAATTGATGTGTGTCTGCTGCATAATCAGTTAATGGGCAATAGAAGAGCACCAGAAATTTTATGGCTAATTGTATATGTGTTAAAAGCTTGATCGTAATCAATTTTATTTTTAATTTGTGATATCCTCAAATCTTAGCATATTACGTAATAAATGGTATTTGAATCTCCCTTATAACACTAGAAAAATGATTGATGTATGTCTGCTGCATAATCAGTTAATGAGCAATAGAAGAGCACCAGAAATTTTATGCCTAATTGTATATGGGTTAAAAGCTTGATCGTAATCAATTTCATTTTTAATTTGTGATATCCTCAAATTTTTATTTATTTTCTTAGCATGAGAAGTCTTTGAAACATACAGAAAAAAAGTTAAATAAAATTATATTGTTTTGAAACCACCTTTTTTTATATTTCTGAAGCACGTAGTAATTAGCATGTTTTAAGATTAAGTTTAGACATGTTTTCCGATTATTTGGATATCAGCAATTAGTAAACATTTTTAAGAAAACCTAGAACAAAAAAAAACATTTTATTTTATGATATAAATTAATGTCTTTTCAACAAATATAATAAATATTAGTTTCATGAATTGATAGACCTCTGCTATGAAATACTTTAATATATTTATAAACACACTTAAATGTATAACACTAATAAGAATAATATATAATAAATGTATAACACTAATAATAATTGTTCACTACAGATTCAAGAATGATTTTTTATATTTATTCTAGCCGCCTTCAACAACCAGCTGGATAGTCGAGAATATAGGTTGTGTTTAGTTCAAGTAAATCTGGTATGCATGCGTCGACGTTTCTGATTCCCTTAACAAAGGATTAAATTAATTGTTGGAAATAATCCAGATATATTATATTTTATAACTGTCAACATTTAGGAGAAAACAGCACAACAATTGGTATCATTAAAGCCAACTTTTTATTTTAAAAACTGATGCAAAAACAGTATTGTGCGATAATATTTTTGAAAATAATCCCGGAGAAAGGACAAAATCAAGCTAAAAATTTAATTAAATCAAGCTAAATTTTTAAATGTATTCCTTTGATACTTTTTTTAAATTCTAAAATCAAGCATCCTTTCTGTACTGTGTGTTTCCTGTGCGTAATTTTCCTATGTGCTTTCGAAGAATTCTCAAACAATCTCTCTGTTGTTAGTAGTAGAATCTAGCTTTTCAACAATTATACAGAGTATAAAATTGTATGTATACAAAATGCAAAAATTTATTTCATGAAAACAACACGTGATTTATTCGAAACTTATAAGAAATTTGTTTTATAAGTAGAGAGACTGATTGAGCAAAACCCATATAAAATAGAAAAACGAATATTTTAAGAAATAATTGGACAAAATTGAAATACTTTGTAGGCATTAATTTTAATCATAAGTCCAATCATTGGCACTGCAGATATTAGAATGATCAGAATATCTCAAATCTAAAAGCATTTGAGGTATCATTAAATCTTGAATCGTAATAGAAAATTCATACCTTGATCTCACATGTCTTCATACATTATTCTGTTTAGCTTTTTTTCATAGGTGTTTATCAAAATGATTGTATTCCAGGAATATTTTTGCAATCGGTAATTTTGGAAATGCATACGATTGGTTGATTATTTTCTACTGGCATAACAAATTTAAATTCATATAAAGTTCATAAATCAGCAAAAAAGGCTTCCAAAAGGTTGTTCCCTAAACTTAAAATTTACATTAACCTAACTTGGTTAAAGTAGGTTTAATTTAACCCTGCTTTGTGGAGTCATTTTGAAAGAAGCATAGGGCTCTCACAAAGTAATATGCATTTGAATGCTTTCATTTCGAACACATTTAACGTTAATGTTAGATAGATATTCTGTTTTCAGTTAAACGCTTGATATTCTATAAATTAACTACTTCACACTGTTGGCTAAAAAATAAAATAGTAGACATTTTCTGTCTTGAAAACGGAAATTATATTGTTATTTAATTAAAATTTATGCAATCAAATTACTAATATTTAATTAAAATAGCCAAGGCAAAATATTACTTAATTTCAGCATATTTTTTAAATATTAAATTTAGGGGGTTTCTTCCTAACACTTACTTTTCACTCTAAAAGATTCCTGTTCAAATTAATGGAAGTTTAATTTAAATTCTAGATGATCGAAAAAACTTCCAAAAACAAATTTTATTCCAAGTAAGTACTCTTTTAAAAGAAAATGTTCTTAGAAGAAATTTCTTTATCATCTATGCTTTAACACATATGAATTATTTATCAAAATTAAATTTAACTGACTCTAATTCTAATTCTGTTCAAGAAATAATATTTAGCATGTTGTATAGAGAAATTTTAGAAAGATTCCAATAAGATTAGAATTTGAAAAAGCTATAACATGCGAATTTCCAAATAAACTTACGATTTAATGTGATGAATATTAATGTGAAAATAAGATGTTTTATTTAGAAATTCATTTATGCATAAAACGAGGATTTTGTTATGATATAGTACAGAAAGATGTTTATTGAAGTTTTGGAAGTAAGCCTCCTTTCAGTCAGATTATGTTAGAGTCCAAAAATTTTTGATATCCAAAATATTTTCTGGAGAAGGATTTGCACTTTTCATTGCATAAAGCGTATGTTGTATTCCTTATTTTGTAATTTTGAATGTTGACAACAATCTCGGTGTCAAACAAGTTATGAATTTTTTTAACTAATCAGAATTAATCTTTTATTTCAATAAATTTATGTTTAACATAAAATACATTTAAAAAATTAACTATTCGTTTTATTCTTTGAAAGCATCAGTCAATTGCCAGTTTTTATGGCTTTAAGGTGTATGTACACACTAGAAGATTTTTTAAAAATTTTAACTTTAAAAATCTAGTTTTTTTCACAGTAGGTCATTAATATATGTTTAAACGCATTTCAGTGCGAAAAAGTCATATTACGCTAATTATTAATTAATTAAATAATATTAAATGAACTAATTAGCATATTTTTAAAGCATGATATCTTAAATTATAATTTGTACAGACACACATTCTAGTTGGAAATTATGCGTAATATTAGTCTTCATGTTATCTACCTCAATCAAGTTATGAAATGTATAGTTTTTTTTAACAACTTTTTCATCAATGATGAATAGAAAAAGTGAGATTTTTTCTTTAATTTTAACTTTTAAATAGCTATTAAAAATTTATTTCTATAAATATAACTTTGATTGAGGCACAAAACATCCACTCTTTTATACAAATTATTTTGATATATAAATAATTGTATTTGGTTCAGTTCTTGTTGAGTTATGATCATTTGAATGAAGTAACATAGTGGAAAAATATCATTCTTCATAAAATGAGTTTAAAAAAAAACGTAACTAGAATTTTTAACGAAAGCACCTCAAGAAAAATAATTAACTCGAGAAATATTTCGATTATTGACATCTTGGTATCGTTTGAAAGCTAAAGGATTAGAGAACAATTTTAAGTAATAAAAAAAATTCTATATTTTGAACGATTTTCGGAGTTTCAAGTGTGTACGTACATCTTAAATTCTACCGCTAAAAATTTGATCTGATCTTACCATATCGGCAAGTAAGACATGGTGGATGTCCGGATACAAGTAAAATACGCGAATTTCATCTGGAATGTGTTTTTTCATTTCCGTATCGTTGTACATATTTTTTGTTTCTTCTCTATTCATTTTTTCCTATCTGACTGACCGTTACTGACCAGCTGTTGTCATCGGAAAGTCCAAGAAGAAAACATGGAGGAAAGAGAGTTTATGCGATTGTACTTCTTTTCAACTTCTGATTGCTGTCAAAGTTTCAAAGAGAACTTTACTTGATTTTCAAGTTATTTTCAGCGAGCATTGTATTTTTCTGAGTGATGGATATGACGTAAAATTTGGATTTGATTCGTTGCTCGAACACGAAAAAAGGCTGTTTAGAAAAAATAGGTTAAGTTAAAAGTTAAAAGTGGTTTTCTTTTCAAATATTGAATAATATACAATATACAGTTAGAAAAGATGAATTTTGATTAAATATACAATATACAGTTAGAAAATATGAAATTTGATTAAATATACAATATACAGTTAGAAAATATGAAATTTGATTAATCCAATTTTTCGGGTGCTTAAGAATTTTGTTAAATTTCTATCTAGATCAAAAAATTCACTAAACTACTTCTATTGGGTTATACAAAATATTATTTGAACGTGGTTATATAACGTTATCGAAAATGAAAAATTATTTTTTTTCTCTCTCGTTTGCATAAGAGAAAGTAAAAATCTAATCTAAAACAAAATCAAACTCAAAGCGCTTCAGTCCTCTATGAGTCCAAAAAATACATTTTTAATATTACGACTGACTGTCTTGGAATATGAAAAATCAAAATCAATTTAAGCAGGACGGATGAAATTCGGTATATGTAATCACAACAGAATTCGTAGATTTCTATGAAATTTTGAACAATATCCATTCGCAAGAGATATCTATGTCTGGCTGTCCGAATATAAGTAATCTCTATAAAAGAACATAACAAAAATATACAAAATGCATTATTTAATAAGTTGATAATTATTATAGAATAATTATAACCGTAAACATAAGATTAAACTTTAATATTTTGATATTATCTTCTAATGTGCAGGTTATATTCCTATGTTACTCCGATATTATATATTTTTGTTTCTATAGTGTAAAGATTATTATAACGGAATCGTTTTTTTCTGTCTTATTTTTCTTCCTTTGCAAAGGTAAGTGTCTATATTTAAGAAAAAATACGTCGAACATATCAATTTTTTCAAGTGTTTTAATTTCTGAAAAACTTTTATAAAATACATTGAATTTTTTTTCTTAATTCATTCCATACTAAATTTCATTGATTTTTTATATTGGTATAATACATTTTTTATTATTATTTTATCAGTTCCAAATGAAAGTGAAATCGTTTTATGAAAACCTCCATAAATTGAAATTTTATACATATTTTTGATTAAATTTGGTGCAATGATTATTTATAGAATAAACAATCAGTTCATGAATTAGAGAATAAATAATGTTTTTAGATTGAACATTTGTTTTAATACTTCAAAATAAAGATAAAAAATAAAATATACATACATACAGAATAATACAGAATTAAACTAAAATAAAAAGTAAATAGAAAAATAAACCTTTGTCACTATGCCATTCACCAAAAAATAATTTCAAATAAAATTAAAGACATTTAAAGTTTCACAGTACATCGGAATAAGGAAAAAGTAAAGATTAAAAAAAATTGAAATTACAATTTCGAATAACTTTTATTGCTTGACAAAATTAATATTCTTGTTCAGATCATAAGAATTAACTATTAACTGACCATCGTTTATCAACCAGCAATAATAATGAGTGCTGCTCATGCAAAATAAACAAAAGCAAAATCGTCTTAAAATTTTATAGATCACGAGCGAATGCATATATGTAAGATAACTAAGTTTGTATTACAAATAAAAAATAATGCAAATATTTGTTAAGAAAAGACCCCTCACAACTTAAAAAAAATTTCGAAATGAGATTATATAAGTTTAGAAAATTGATTATAAATCTAAATTGAATTGAGAAATAAATAAATTGTATCTAATATAATCATTAAATAATATTATTAAAACAAAATTTTTAATTTGAATTTTTTTTTCCTATTAGATACCCTTTCAGCAAAAATATTCTAAGATGTGTTTTCCAGTTTATAGCTGATTCCAAACAAAATTGATCAAATGCTTCATCAAGTATTAGTCTTAATTATTTCAAAAGCAACTTAGCCTGACAGCCACTTTTCATAAAAATAGAACTCGCAGATTGAAGAAAGGAATTAAGAGTAACATTGGAACGAGATCTCTGAAGAATATAGTGGAAAAGTCGTGGACTCTTAAATGCACTTCCATAATGAAAGTCTTTTTTGATTCGACTTCTTTCTTGAAAAAAATAATGAAAGAAGAAGCATAAATTTACTATAATATAGAAAGAAAGACTGTCAGACTGTCTTCGAAAGTAGTAAATGTGTCAAATTTAGAAGCATGCAAGTTTATTTATAGCACAATTTAAGCAAGTCTTTTTTTTTCTTTCTTTGCTTCGTTCCTGATTTAGAAAAAGGGATCGCGAAGGTGAAATTTATTTTTTTTAAATATTGCTTCATGAACTCTTTTGGAAAGTTATATATTATGTCAACTAATGTATTCTTTTGTTATTTTTAACATGAATTAATATTTATTCTTTAAATTCCTGGAACTTTGAACAATGCATTTAATTTAGTTTTGATGTTTTTGTTTAAGAAAGAAAAGTTAATGGAATAAACCTATTATTTTTAAATAAACACGGTATCTGAAATAATAATAATATAGCACAATTTAAGCAAGTCTTTTTTTTTTCTTTGCTTCGTTCCTGATTTAGAAAAAAGGATCGAGAGGTGAAATTTATTTTTTTTTAAATATTGTTTCATGAACTCTTTTGGAAAGTTATATATTATGTCAACTAATGTATTCTTTTGTTATTTTTAACATGAATTAATATTTAAGCTTTAAATTCCTGGAACTTTGAACAACGCATTTAATTTAGTTTTGATGTTTTTGTTTAAGAAAGAAAAGTTAATGGAATAAACCTATTATTTTTAAATAAACTTTTTATTTAACTTTGTACATATTATTTATTTTGAGGAATTGTTTATAAACTTCAGAATTGACAATAGACAAAAGGTAATACTACAGGTAGTTAGACGGCAGTACTTTTTTTATTTCGAAATTACTTAAATTCATTTAATTTTATTTTTCTCCTTCAAAATCGCAACTGTTAAAGGATTATATGACATTTTATATAGCTGTAATCTGTAGATTATCGTAAAAATTTAATCTTTTTATTATGAGAATATCTATCTGAAATATCTTGAGATATATATCTAAACAGTATAAAAAATCGTAATCTGCTTTCATAGTTAATTTTAAATTACTAATTGGATTCATTTGTTAGGTATATTGTACTGGAGTAAAACATAAATGAATTTGTTTAGTATTGATAAAGAATTCGAATTCTTCTTTTAACTGAACTCGTATTTCAGCAATATTTAAAGAAGAATTGATACATGAAAATTATCCTAATTTAGAAGCTATATCTGAGCGATATCTGAAATAATAAACGATAATAGACGAAATAAATAAACGGTATCTGAAATAATAACTATATTTGAAATAAATTCTAAAGTTGAATATAGCAACAATATTGAATATAGCAATTGCTGCCACTTTTTACTTATAGACTGTGTTCTGGATAACAATGTAATCATCCAAAAAAATAGCACCATCCTTTCATTAGCGAAAAAATAAAATAAAGAATAAAATGTCCATCGTATTAATTATAAGATAAATAATGTGATGGATGTTCAAGCCTGCAACAATTAGAAATTAGAACTGATCATCTGTGACGATCAGATCTGAGATATCATCATCCCATTTAAACATATATATTTTCTAGTGTTATCAGAAAAAATATATAATTTTGACTTCTTTTACGAAAACAGCATTTCTAATTAAATTTTTGAAATAATTATTATTAATGGTAAAATGGAAAAAAGAATATTTAATTGCCCTGGCGATATTTCCATGGAGCCCTGATTGCCAACAACAGTGTTGAAAACATTCAAAATTCCCAGTTTGTCGATCTGATACATTTTTTCAAGAAAGCAAATTTAACCGTCAGAAATTAGAACTGATCATAACATCTCGTCCAAGAGGATAAGGAGAGAAAAAAAAGAAATACTGAGCAGAAAATGAATTTCGTCTAGAACGCGTTCTTTCATTTTAGCACCATTTGTTGTTTTTTCTCCTTTTTTCATTTCTTTTTTACCTTTCTGACCGCGGCTGACCAGCTGTTGACGTCAGAAAGTCAAAAGAGAAAACAAAGAGAAAAAGGAGATTATCAGATCGGATTCCTTTTCCACTTCTTAAAGCTGTCTAAGTTTCTGGGAAATGCTTTCTCGATCGTCATTATTTTTATGAGATACTATATCCTATTTTACTAAATGATGGATATGACAATAAATCAAATTTGGATTCTTTGTTCAAAATTAGGAAGACGATTCAGAGATAATACCGTCTTAATGCCCTAAGATTTGCTTGAATTTATCTTGAATAAATGGATGTATAATTTTATAACGTAAAAAGAAAAGAGAGTTAGTTTTATTCAGTTGTTCATATTCTTAAGAATTTTGCTCAATCTTTGGATTAATAGGTAATTTAAATAAATATACCACTGCTAACAATCAAAATAAAACATTGTCCAAAAATTACAACATAAATTTATAGCAAATTAAAAAAAATCATTTTATTTTATGTACAACATCTTTTATAACAAATTTTCTGTTATTTTGCCAACAAGTTTTATTATTTTGAATAGCAATGCTTTTGTTCTTATCAACAAATGAATGAAATGTGCACGAAAGACTGGAATTCAGTTCCTTTAAGATTTAGATAAAAATTCTTGAATTAAAATGATAAACTACAACGCAATTTGTCGCCAGACTTTGAAAAATAATATAAAGGCTTTAGCTGAAAGGATTAGTGGGTTAATATTCTAAAATTCAAATAACATGAGAAATTAATTAGCACAAAAGAAAATTAATCACAATTATTTCTTAAATTTTTGTCGGTTGAATATTTTCTCTATAAACTATAAAGACTAATTTCATAAAACTGTATTTTTCATCTAATATTGAGTTTCTGAATTAATGATTCAACTCTTAAAGTGGCGACTTTTCAAATTAGATTATAGTTTAAATAATCTTTATTCAAATTACGAATCAGCAAATGTATTTAAAGAAAAATAGCAAGGTGATGTATCATACAACATTTTATAATCTATTTGGAAGTACAGAAGCGTGTTATTAATTTTGTTACTTTGCTTGCTAATTTACCATTGTATAAGAGAAAACAAATAATATCTGTATGAAATTTTAATCTATGCGCTTTGATAGCTGAAGTTCTGAGAGGCTTTGAGGACATGTTATTTCAATTGCGAAATTATGAACACCAATTGTGAGAACTACGAGGAAGAAAAAGCGCACTAATGAGTACGGAATAAATATCTTCTGAATGTTTCATTTGTGTTTATTGAATTTAATTGATATTTTGAAATATTTAGAAAATCGAAATCGAATGAGTGAAAATTGCATCTTTGTAGTAAATGATCGAATGGATATTTCTATCTGGAAAGTTTTGCATCTAAATCAGAGTATTATAAAGTTCGTTGATCTTCAAATTCTTTTTTTAGTATATAAAAATGATGAAAGTTTTTTTCTTGTAAGATCGATTCAACTACCGGATATAATGTTGTGTAAATAAAATAATTAAAATTGATGCCGCCTTCTACGACGAGCTATTTGTCCATCGCATTTATAACATTAGTTTGGTCAAGTTAACAAGCTTTAATATACTGCATAGCAACACAACAATGGAGGTTGAGTTTCCAAACAAAGAATATTACGAGTGTTAATAGTCTTATAATGTGAGGAAAATAATTGATGAATCCAATTAAAGAAATTGTTCCAGTTTTTGGTGTCGGAGGATCTTTCAAAAATTTATTTTGTAATATCTATCAAAATTGGAGGGATTTACATTTCATGAATGGTCATATGCTTCCATATCTACTATTAATAAAAATAAATATGCGTATTTGTCGGTGGATCTCTGTATTCCAGACTGTTTCATCTTAAGTTACTAATATAGTTACATGCGTATTTTGGACAATGGGAATGAGCACCACAGAGCTATTTTTTCAAAGTTTCAGTTATAATTTTACATCATTAAAAATTAGGCGAAATGTAGGAATTTTTCAGCGATAGCTTTGGGAAAATATCACAGTCCAAACCTCATAGTATAAAAAAATCAACATTATAATTGAAAAATGTCCAAAGAAAAATGATTCCTTGACTTTCAGCCAAGACTCACTTAGATGCAGAACAAGTCCAGCTTATCTAAGCAAATTTTTACAAGTTTGGTCTTGGAATCGAAACAAGGTTTCTGCAATAAACTCTTCACTGAAGAAAAATTCGAGATCTCAGACGGAATTTGTCTGATACTCTACATACTTAAAATTTTTTAACTTTCCTTTCAATGTTAATGGGAAGTAAGTGAAAATTCAAACCTGGATCTCTGTGCATAGTCATGAATTTTTATGAGCTTTTGGTAGGATTCTCTCTTATTTAAGTTCGAAACTTCACGCATTCCTTTTTGATTTGCTCCCTTTCTTTTTTTCAATCTTTGTGCATTTTTGAAAAAAAAAGATTTATTTTGATGTGAGCACATAGACAGTTTTTCATGTTGATGGTGAATGAGTTGGTGACTCAGACACTTTATGCCTTTGCGTACAACGGAAATTATATTTTATCCCTTTATTTTTCATTTTTTTTCTTATTTTCCCTTACAATCAGAATTATTTTAACAGCTGAAGAAGGAAAATTTTATTTATCCTTTTGAGATAAGACGAATTAAGGATTGATCTTAAAACCTGATCGCAGATCCAATTTTGAATAGATAATTTGTCGATCCTTTGCCCTGTTCAGCCTTGTGGCACTAGAAATGGCGGCTGCAAATTATTTGAACATTAGGAATCTGAACTGAAATTGTGTTTAAAATATTTCTTTGACGTGTTCTAAAATTTTAGGGCATTGGGCATTTTAAGGTTTTTAACTGTTCCTTAAATTTTATTATATTATTATATATCATATTGAAGTGTGTGGGATGTTTTGAATTATTACTTGCCATTTTGCAATTTTTGATGCTGATCTATAGATACAACAACAACTGAAATAGTAAGACCTTTTGAAAATTCAAAATGTTTTCTTCGTTTTTTTGTGTGTGTGTGTGTTCTTTAAAGCATTTTTTCCCATGTCCCTCATTTTTCATTGGTTTATTTGTGAAATTTGATACGGGCCTCGGTTAAAATGTCAAATGCAGCAATGGATTTCCCAAAACAATCACATATATTCTGCAATAACAGTTTTATCTTACAGCTTAATTGGTGTAAAGTTTAGAGAAGGGGCGCCAGCTCAGGTGTCGTCCTCGACATCTGACCGCGGTTCAAAATTACGAGATCCATTCCAAAATAACCCTAGTGTTGTTTTAAAACGGAACGTTAATATAACTAAACTTAACTCGCAGCTTAAAATTAAGGCTCTTGGGCAAGGCCTGAAGGCCATGAGTGCTCCAATTTTTATTTTCAGAACTCCACGCATGAAAATTATGTGTTCTTTAGAATAGCAGAAACGTTGACACTCCTACATTAATTGTATAGCATTGACCAAAAATGGTTATGAATTATCGATATTTTGCAAACAAATGGTTAGTATCTGGTTAATACACAAGTACCAGAAAATTGAATGTATATTTCGAATTGCTTTTACAACTTATTTAAAACATATTTTCTCATTGAATTTCAATTGTCGCAAGGCTCAATAACAAATTGCATTCATTTAAATCATTGCGAGTTTGAGCTATTATGTTTATATACATGTGGAATTACAGACGCTCAAATTTTAGATAGATTTGGCTTAAAATTTGCTAAGAAATTGCACTTTAAATGCTAAAAATTTGAGCCAAATTTTATTTACCTAACTTATGACTTTTGAATTATCACATCTTCATGTATGCAAAACAAAACGCGATTAATCCTTGGAACAGATGGATTTTGCTCCAAATTTGATATAGATATTCGTTTTAGATATAAAGCATTTGTATCAATCTTTTTCTATCTAGCTCTTTCCGTTTTGTTGTTATCATGTTCACCTTCACTTAGACAAACTTTCACTTTCACTTAGAGTGACAGGCAAACAGAATTCTTCTGAATGAAATTTGATCAAAATTCGATAAAAATGCATAACTCTGGTGTGGAGATCAAAAACAAAAGGCTCTTTTTTTCCTTTAACTAAAGTTTTTTTTCCTTAAATGAGTTTACCTTGAGAATTTTTGAGTTACATACTTTACATTCGTTAGTATGTAAAGTATGCATTTTTAGAACGCGCAAAGGTCTGAAACGTGGATATATATCGAAATTCTAAAGTTTGAATTTCTTATGAATATTTTACTTTTCATTGATATACAAGAAAGTAAAAAGAGTACTCCTTTTTCAAACTTAATATTCAACCCATCGGAAACCTCATCAAGATTTAAAATTTTTGAAATCTTAACCATAATCACTTATACTAGCAGTCTATTTAACTTCACATACTGTTTTACAAAAGCTGGAAACATTAATTTATGTAAATTATATTCGATAGTATATTTCTTTCTTTTGACTACACCGTGACAAAGCATTTCTTTTTCTATACTATGACTCTCCCAATTCTCATTCTAAGCAAGAAAAAAAAAGGGCAGGATAAAATATTCCAATTCTTAAGTAAACAATTTTTTTGCTTGATATTATATTCTGCTTTTTTTTTCTTTGGGTACGTAAGAAAGTAAGAGTGGAGTATGATTTCCCCAGTTCAGTTATTGAGGTCAGTTACTGACCAGTAACTGGTGGTTAAATAACCGATATCCTCCACAGTCCCATTTATTCTATCTACTCTTCTATTTTGATATTTATTTTTTTCTACTGGATCCTCCATTTTTTTTTCACCCAACCTAGCCCTTAGATTTACATTCTTTGCCCCCATATTCCTATGCCAAAATAAATTGAAGGGAAGGGAGTTTGAGATATTTTTCAATCTACTCATCACGCTAGAAGGAATTGTCAAAACGTCTTTTTGTCTAAACACTTGGAAGGGGGAAAAGTTTGAAATATATGATAGCATTGCTATTCCTTTTGAATAAAGGAATAAATATATTAATGCGTTTTGAAACTGTATATTACTTGTTAGTGAATCCCTCATTTTGAGAACGTGATTTCATTTCTGGTTAAAGTGAATTCGTTTCATTTGAAGTTAACTGTTGAACAAAATAGTTGTTTTGGCTTATAAGACTCTTAGAAGTATTAGAAAATTAAAGGAGAATATTAAGATGGTAGTGAGTTTCTATGAAAAGAATTGAAATGCTGTAAATGTCAAAGATAATAGTACGCAATTTTTACTTTAAAATGGTCAAATAAACTATCTTTTATAATGTGATAAGCATGAAAACTGTTCGATAGTCATAAAATTATTTCAAAAGAACATATAAAAAAGTCTGTAGGTGAATGTCTTTATGACTAGAATGAAACCCTTTTTTTGCATTTTTCCATCATTTTCGATTGTTTCACATACAAATTTTGCCAATTGTTGGCTTGAACGAATTGCAAAAAAAAAGGATATTATTGTCTTTATTATCGGTTCAGCCCAATGGCAATAATAGAAGTTTTAAACAATTTTTTTCAGTACAATCAGTTCCTTAGATTTTTATACTTTATAGCGTATAATACCTATTTATCTTGACTTTTTTTATGCTAATACGTCGTGTAATATTTAAATACTTTGCATATTTCTGTGTATTAAGATTTACAAAATGCAGATTTATCATTTTTTTTTGGTATCAGTAAACACATTAAAAAAAATTAAAATATTTTTCATTAAAAATAGCCTGTAGATTTCTTTCAAAGCAAATATACGTACAAGAGATAAATATACATCACAACCTTAATGATTTGACTAATCATGAGTATAATTTAAGTTTTGATTTCTAGTAACAATAAAGAAGGAAAAAAGCAAAAAGTTATAATAATGATATTGAAAACATCCTTATAAATTAGATGCATAAACATTCCAGACTTGTGTGTAGAAGTGGCGTTATTTATATTTATAAATGCGGTTAACTTTTACAAAAAGATAAAAAAAAGTGCTTTTAGTTACTAAATAAAATCAAAATTCCAAAACAGTCTTTTCCAAAGTAATTTATTTGAAGAATTTTTCCGCAATTTGAGCATTGGTTAACTCTTAACTGGAGAGGAGAAATTTTAGGACTTTATTGGAGAGGTGCGGTCTTCGAGACCGCATTTCATTTACACTCAAATTAAATTTTATAATAAATGTGTTAGTATGAAAAACTGCCAATATATTTTGCAGATATTTTTCTTGATATATAGATATGTTTTAGAAAAATCTTCAAAATATTGTTACTAATTTTTCCCAGAGTTCGTTTGGATAGTGGAAGTTATATGGTGTGGAGAACGCTCAATCAGCAGGCAGAAGTAGAATAAAAACAACGACGTTTATTTACACGAAGACACACAGGACAGCACAAAAACGACAACTATATACAGCCCAGAAGACGATTATCTTCAACCGAGACGTGCAGCATATAACAAGAATCTACTGTAGACAGTAGCGCACAGATTAGCTCAGCACTAGCTCGACTCCGTCGCTGCTCTGCTAATATCTGGAAGACCAGTTCTTCACCGTCGATTTCGACTAATACTCTCCGTCGTTTCCGACTACTCTTCTTCTGTCTCTTCCGACTACGACTCCTCTGATTCTCCTTCCACTCTGACTTCTTTGTCTGGCAGCTGCAGACCCTTTTATATTTCTCAGGAGGCGGGGCTAGAAGCCTCTCAATCAATCAGGAACGTTCGAGGCGTATCTCGGTTCCTACTGGACGGATCGGGAAGATTCTCGAAGTTTCGGGTATAATCTATTTTGGCGCCAAAGTCGCCAAATTCGTCGCCAAGTCGCCAAATGGTCTCCAAGTTTGTCGCCAAGCTCTTCTACCCCCGACGCTACCAGACTCCGTCCAATACAGATGACTGTAAAACATTCTTTCCAATGATGGAACCAGCTATGCTGGGAAGCAGCATTACGGATTCGTAACAATATATTATCATTGAAAAAAGTAAATGCGTTGGAACTACATTTTCTTCTCAAATTATATGTAACAATAAATAATATTCTTGAAAGAACATATTACTTTTTCTTTTTAAATCATATTCATTTTTACAGTGTATGATGGTATATAGAAGACAATATAATGTAAATTTCAGCAATTATATATAAAAAAATGGCAATGGGTAAAATTGGCCCTTTTTATCAGCTTGTGTGACTTTCATAGCATGGTTTTCTAGGACATTTTAAACATACAGGGTAAGCGCAAGTATAAAAATCAACCTATAGATTTTGTATATATATCTCTTGGTATATTAATATATTTTATAAATTTTTCAAAATACATTATCACTAGAAAAATGAATTATGTCTGAACATACATATCAGAATCAGTTGAATGCGAACTTTCATGAAAAAACTCTTCTGTACAATAATTTTTATCACTAAAATCACTTTCTGCTTCATTTAAAAGTGTCTGGAGCACTACTTCATAATAGGATCAGTAAATTGGATGATATTTCGGTTCAAAAGTTTTAGCGCCATCTGCTAAGCCTTGTTAATCACTGGGACACCAACAGGGAGGTGCCGTTTTAGAGACCGCGCCCAAAGAAATAACTGAATTATTTAAAAAAGTATCCGCTGAAATCGGTTGAAAAAGTGCACGTATATTGAAGGTCACAAAACAGGTAGCTATAGGATCAGTCCATTCAATTGAGCTAAAAATAGAATAGGGGTGATCGAAAATTCATCGCTAGTGGTCTCACAGACCGCACGTCCCCAGTTAAAGGTTAATTTGTAGTACGAATTTTATTTAATTTGCTATTTAAGCGGATGAATTAAGATTTGATTAATTCATTATTTAAGAGATTAATTGGTGAAATTTTGAATTTGAATTATGAGCGAAATCTTGCTACATTCCTCAGTCTGAAACATTCATATTTTAAATTTTCTATGTACGTGCATCAGACAGAAATTCATATTTTAACTTCAGTAGAGTGAAACATTTGTTGACAATCTCGAAAGACCAGTTTTGAATAAAGTTTTGAAATAATGAAACAACTGATTAGGATTCCGTTTGTGTAATTCAAGAATTTTGTCCAAAATACAGATACATACTTTGCCTAATCTACTTTTCAAGTGAATAAATGATTGTATCACGTGTGAAAATTGAAATATTCATCCGCACCATTTCAAAATATTCAGACTGTAAACTTTCTATTCAGGAGCATCAGACAAATTGTTTAATCGAGTAAAATTAAAGTACTGCAGCCAGCCTCGAAATACCAGTTTTGAATAATGTCCTGAAAGAATAAATCAATTGATCTGAATTGTTCAGAGATTTCCGTCTGCTAGATTCAAATTCTCTGGCCGGATGTAAACTTTCCTTAATCTAGTATTTAAGTGAATAAATGGCAATATTGTGTGTGAGAGTCGTGTTTGAATTTCGAACTATTTTTCCGTTCATTTTGAAACATTCATATTTAAAGACTTCTATGCAGGAGTTAGATATATATCCATATTTTTAAATCCAGTAAAGTAATGAGTTCTAGCCGGTTTCAAAAGACCGGTTTAGAATAATGCCCTGACAGCTATTCTGGCAGTAGAAACGATTCTGTTTATTCTGGCATTCCATTGTGTAAGATACAAGAAGTTTACCTAAAGCTTTCACGATATGACATCTTATTGAAACAATTTTTAGATCGATACGAAACATTTAATAATTTCGCGAAACTTGCCATAAGATTTTTGGAAGAAAATCTGAAATTGAGGACTTATGAATTTATATCTTGCAAGCATCAAGAGTTTACTTAGCTCTGATTGTAGGCTGTGGAATTTAGTAATTTATTCGTAACTCACTGTTAAAAAAGTTAATTATTATTGTGTTTAACGTTTAAATATATAAAATGCACACATTTGTTTTTCAATTTAAATTCTATTTCTTTAATATATTTGTCTCTTAAAAAATAAAACCTTTATTAGTAAGATGTGAAGTCCTAATTAATAGTAGTTAGACAATAATACTTAATTAATAATAGTTAGACCATAATGCTAGATCTTAGCCTATGATCTAGTATTATAGTTGTTGAAGCTAAAAACCATAAAAATATAAATGTTATAATAAGAAATAACAAATATTCAATAACGTACTTGCAGTTCTTGGAACTAAGCTATGTTTTAGTTGTTTACGAAAATATAAACTTTATAAATGTATTAGTTATGAATGTATACCTGCATTTCTTTTTAGCATTGCTACGAATCTGTAAGATGGCTTTCCTGCAAGGCTAATATTACCGTTGAAAAGACAGATATTCTTAATTCACAATAGGTTAATGATCCAGACTACGGTAACAAAACGACAGAACATTACAGAACCGACAAGTTTGATGGTTCTGCAAAGCACAAGAATTAAGGCAATGTCTCTATTTGGAGCTAAGATCTCGAGAAAGTTAATGAAAATTTCACATCTTGTTGAATAATTTTAAAACATGAAACGCTTTCATGAGGAGTCAATTCATTCTAAGTATCGACTACAGATTGAGATACCAAATTGTTTATTCGGTGTGCTATGGCATTGATATTAATCGATGATTTACTGTCTACTGATGCGTTAGTTTTTTCAAATGATGTTCACTGTGCACATCCTGGATGCGTTTATGTTGCTTCGTTCCTTATTTTTTGGAATGTTTGTGGGATATATATCATCTTCCATTATCCACCATATTTAGACTTCTCCTACCGTTCATCCACCAAGCAATTTCTGATTTAAAAATTTATTCTCCCAATTATTATCTTGTGTATTCCAGATATTGCTTCAATCAATTGTTGATAATTAAAAAAAATTCTAAAATCTTACTTTCTTTATGACAATAAGATGTGTATAATTTAATGTCTGAATAAAGTTAGGAAATCTTAGGAAGTTAGCAGAACTAATTGGAAAACTATAGAATTTTCGTACTGAGAAATACTTTGGCATTATGATCACACCTTATATTTAATACTCAGTAAATCATTCTACTTTTAAAGATCCATTCATTCATACTAATTTAGAAATTAAATCATATATTGCACTATAATATTTTTTTATTTCATTTAGTTACATTAATGGCATTTCTTAATAAAAACCAAAATTATTTTCAGACCGATCTCGTACTTCTTCAGAGTGATTATATGACAAGAACGAGAAGTTCAAGAGAGGTAATTACCAAAATTCCAAAATACCAAAATTCTGACCAAATCATCGAAACGATGCTGGACCTTTACACCTCGGATTTGGCTCTTATTTTTGGAGAAGCCTTGCTTCGAATCTGGAATACTTGTCAAAAATCTAAATATTATACCTGGGTGCTAGGCATTAAGTTTATAGCAATCATTATTACATTCATTACCATTAAGTGTATTATTAGTTTTCATAAAACATATCTTTTTTTTAAATCTTAAATAGGGATTTTAATTGTAAATACAAAATTCTTTATCCATAATCATTAAACCGGCTGATTGTTAAACCAGCATCCGCTGAAGACCCTTCATTACCAAGGAGCCTATGATGAAGTTATACAACAAAAATATTTTCCCTGGTATTGCAAATAAAACGTAAGTTCACTCTTCATTCTTATGCTAACAGATTACAAATTAAAGCCCATTACCATAAAATAAATAGTTGGAAAATTTCAAGTAATTGCTTAAAATAATTTAAGTTCTAAGCATATTGTTCATATGAAATTAAGATGCTTTTTCTTTAAATTAAAAGAATAATAAAAATATATTTTTATATTTATCATTTTACATGTAGTGAAAATATTTTGAAAGAATTTTTTTAAGTGTTTTGGGAGAAAGAATGTGAATTCAAATTTCCTATATTCCAGAATAACATAGCAATATTTTGTGCAGAACGCAATCTGTAATCTTAATACATTTATTTATTTATTCATTTGATCTTACAATTTCTTAACATTCATACTTTAAGTACGTACAAATAAAGATATCTTAGGAGTTTTTGAGAAAAATTCTTAATCGATATTATCCTTAATTCTTTAAAATGATATTCGGCTAAGAAAACTTTATTTATTTATTTGCTACATCATCTGTTTATAAAATATTATTCAAATAATGAATACAATCATCGAAACATCTGATGATTTCCTGATTTCTTACAAAATCAGAAAGATGTTGTTTCATTGATTCAGATTTAAAAAATATATATAAAAGAAATCAACAACACTAGAAAAGCTATTCTTTATATAATCATTTCTCTTTGGAATTGATACAATGCTATCAATTTGAATACTTTTCAATTCCTGTTTCCGGATTCTAATTCCATTTCTTGCAAAGTAATAAAAATTATGGACTAATTTTAGGTACCCTTTTTTGTTTATTCTCTGAAAATCGACGAATGCTTGTTAGAAAGAGATAAAACTTTTTAAGGCGAATACGGCTAATAACATAAAAGTCATTCTTTTAGAGAAATAGGTAAAGTAAATGCGCGGAAATGAAATTTCTTTTATAGAAAGAATTTGAGGGGAAGAAAGAGGTTTTTACTATTCTTTCGAGCATTTTATTGCATTTCATATTCAGCGAATTTAGTCACAAAAATAGCGACAATTTCAAATTTACCATAATACTTTAGCTGCCATATGATAGGGATTGGATTTTTCAAATGTAAAACTTTTACATATGCCTTATACTTTTTTTAAAAATGAGTTTTCTTATTTGTAAAGCCTTTATAAATATTTTATTTTTCAAAGATCTTATTTTTTTAAAATTTTGTTTCAGATTATTTTAAAATTAAATTTATATTCATATATTCAAGATCATTCTAATCACTAGTAGTAGTGCTTAGTTGAAAAAAAATCAAATATTGTTTCATTTCCAGAAGAACTTAACATTTTTTTAAACCTATTAAACTTTTTCAATTATGTAAGAGAAAATCCTGTCTCTTAACTCTTTCAATACTAAATTTTTCTTTTTCAAAATTAAGATAATTTAAGGTTCTAATGGGCCAAATAAAGTATAAATAGCTATATTCTGCTAAAATTTAAAAAATATAGCTATAGGTGCAATTTTTGTGGTGGGTTATATGCGTCCAATTGGTCTTTTTAGAGGGAACATATGTGCCCCATTGGTACTGAGATGACAATATAAAATACAGGGAAAAGTTGAATCTTTAGTTTTTATATTTTAAAACCATTTTATTGCAAGTAAACTCTTATCAATTACATATCCAACATTATTCAGACCATTTCTATGTATGATACTTTGCAAAACAATTTTTGTAGAGTGCAGTTTTACTCATGACATATAATTTTCGTTCGGGTTTCTTTATTACTAAGATGTAGTTAAAAATTGCAATGACATATGAATGCATTCACAGAAACCCATTGGGATATTTAATTTAATAAATTCCCCACTTACTTATCCCTTTGGATGATTTAAAAGTATCAGAGGGACATATATGTTCCTCAGGGGCCCGAAGAATAACAAGGAGGAATTCCAATTCTCGTAAACTTACAATTCATATAACTTAAACCTACTCTGAGATCACGCATTTACCAAAAATTTAAATCAATTACGAAATAGCATCACCTTAAACCGAACTTCAAGTAGTGTGCGTGAACCGTTATCGGAAAGAGTCCAACAAGTACAAAAAATTCAAAATTCAAGGTTTTCCATTGATAAAATAAAAATATTCATACTATTTTGTCTTTCAAAATATCTAGAAGTTTATTAATAATTATAAGCAAATAATTGTTAGATAAGTTCATGATTTTCAACTAAAATATATTTCAAAATCATTTTAAATTCCCGCTATTTTTTATTAATTTTTATTTTTTTTCATTAATTTGTTAATAAAAGTTTAAAATTTAGTATTATACTTGACTTTTCAATCATTTATTCACCGAAGAAAGTGAATACATTTGACTTCAGTTAAGCCTCTTAATGTAGTTTGATTTTAATACGATTACCAAAGTAAAGCATAAAATCAAGATATCTATTAAAACCATCTTATTTTAAAAGTCTTTTACTAATTCCACTCTTAAATACCTGAATCTTATAAATGAAGAAGAGTCTTATGACATGACAGATCCATTGGAATATTAAATATCTGGTTGATTTATTTTAATCTGGTAGTTAAATTGTATTATCAAGTGATGACATAACTTAGTTTCCCGATTTCAGGTAAATGTTGTTCATATTACAAAAATAATTTTTCTTTCAAATCTTTTAAGAATAGAATAAATATACCACACAAATAAATATTTATCAAAGGAGAGAAAACGGTTGAAATTTCATTCTTAAATTGAAATCTTTTGTTCAAAATTGGTTTTACTTCTTGAAAAACCTTTCAAATTTAGGAATTTATTTCGCGCTTTGAAATTCTTATTAAAAAATATGTTTTCTTTAATTTTAAAGTGATATAAAATAGTTCTTCTCAATAGTATTTCAGGGAATTACCACTGAAAAATGACAAAATTTTATTTAATTTTAAAGTTATATATTTTTTATTGAAATTTGAATAAAAAAACGCCTTTATATGCCTTTTTCCAAATATTAAAGTTTGTATTAGAAAATTTGGTTGTTCTAGGTCTGATTATCTGACCTGAAGATTGCCTACAGAACCTCATATAGAATCATACTAACTCCTGTATTTTTAATCATGACTGATTAAAAAATATTTTAAATTCTCTTACATGAAAAATTGTTTTAACGGAATGTAAAGGTTTAATAAAATAATTTCTCATTGAGTAAAATGGGATGAATGTTTTTTCACATAGTAAAACTATTTTTTTTAATCCTGTTAGATTAATATATTATTTATCCAATTTATTCGTAATAGAATTATTTTTGTTTCGATTGGATAGAAATCATAGTTGAGAATTATTTATTCAGTTAATCCGAAAAATGTGATCAACTATTTCAATCAAGAAATCAAATATTTCAATTGAGCATACGATATTTATTTGAAGATGCAAGTTCTTTACTCAATACTACCGTGAAAAAATAAATGATTCTTCATTTCAATCGAAAAGTAGCACTGATAGAAAATTTATTTTCATGAATTCATGATTAAACTCTTTTTTTCATCTAAATGTTATCTTTCAGCGAGAACTTTTCAAGAAGCTTGTTCGAAATAAAATTAATCAAGTTCTTCAGTGTTTGTCTTCACTATACTAAAGCAATTTTATTTGACAGTTGCTTCTTAAAAAACTGGCATTTGCAATTAGTACGATGGAAATACGATTAAAGTTAAATTGAACTCACTGACGAATGCTTTTGAAATGACATTTAACTTTAAATACATTTTCTGAATGAAAAGATTTTTTTTACTGACCCTTCTTTTAATAACGGAGAATGTGTACATACATTTATTCTAAAGTAAAGATTTATGCATTTTCTTCAAAATTAGAAAAATTATTAATTTTACGAATATTATATCTATATTGTATTCATACATGTATTATATTGAAATTTAGAAATATTGTATCTATATTGTATTCATACATGTATTATATTGAAATTTAGAGATATTGTATCTATATTGTATTCATACATGTGTCATATTGAAATTTAGTATTACTGTATCGATATTGTATTTATGTATTCTACTGAAAGTTAGAAATATTGTGTTTATATATATTTATACATGTATTCTAATTTAGGAACACAATATCTATATTGTTTTCATACATGTATTCTATTGCATTCACAATAACCCATAAACACCTGATTTTTTTTTATTTGTATACATTTTTTTTGAATAAATTATGCGGAAATGATTTTAAAAATTAGAGTTTCAATTTTGTGTACGGATAAGAAGCATCTCATTGCCAATCAGTACAATAATATCTCAAATCCGAAAAAATATTTGCTATTGCTAATAAATATAAACTTAAGTACCATATCTTTTAAGGAGCAATTTTTATTTCAACATTGCGAATTAAAATATGTATTCTATATCTCCACACAAAATTAGAATGACTTGAACCACAACTAAAGATATCAAGTTATTTATTTTTTCCTCATAGCTGCTCGTATTCATCAGAATGGCATATTCAATATGTGTCCTTACAGTAATATTAAGTATTATAGCTTTAATTCTCATAATGATTTAGATGAAAAAATTAGGTATATTTCATGAAAGCAACACAAAGTATGTAATTTATAGATTAGGCAAAGTTTTATTTGTTCCTGATTTTAAATATTTTATTCAATGTT
This sequence comes from Argiope aurantia, assembly GCA_026543865.1. NCBI lineage: Eukaryota > Metazoa > Arthropoda > Arachnida > Araneae > Araneidae > Argiope > Argiope aurantia. The sequence continues at coordinate 104,731 of JAPMOR010089156.1, read as the reverse complement.
GAATAATTTTTGAAGATAGTTTGCATATTTATATTTAAAATTTGGTACAGGAATGATTTATTTTAAAAGCTTACTTTTTGTTCTGCTGTTTACATTAGTGCTCAATATAGGAATATTTTGTAAAGTGGGCATTTTCAATCCACCATGAAACAATTGGCTGAGTTATTCCAATCACATTGAATAAAATTTGGAGAAAAAAAAATTAATGGGTCGAAATGCAGCAGTTTAAACGGATTCAATATTATATGTTGTTCCGATCGAAGACTTTAATTTCAAGTTTTACATCTATAAATTTTGTTCACTATATAATAGATAAGTTTTCTTGGTAAAAATTCCAATATATTTCACAAAGTGTTCATATATATTACAAAGTAAAATATAGATTGTGGCTTCTAGTCTCACTTTTATAATTGTAATTTAATCCTTTTTTAATGTCACATAAAATATGATATATTTTGCTTAATTATTTATTTAATCTTTATTAATAATTTGATTTTAATAAAAAATTCTAAATTCCAAAAGCAACTAGTAAATTCATTTAAACTCATTTTTGTTAGAGTCAAATATTTAAAACAGAATGCAACACACGAACACACATATTTAATGATCTGTCATCTTAAAAAAGTATGCTAGTAGTAAGACCTATCAAATTTATTTTATAATTGTTATTCCTTAATGATATAAAATATAGATTACAGTATTATTAAAAGTAATTTTCAGGAATAAAATAAAATTCAAATCTGGATTTTGTTAATGGTTTTGAATCTCTTAAGCTAGGTATTTATAATTAACCATGGAATTAAGACGGTTTTGAAATCTATGTTTCGAAATTTATACACACACACATATATTTTTAGTATTATTTTGTAACATTGAAAATAAATTTTAAGATTTATTCTGAAAAATGTTTTAAAGATATTTAAAAGTAGAATCCTATTGTAATTTAAAACAAAAAGAGAAACTTTTCTTATTCCAATTACAACAATTTTTTTTGTCATTATTCTTCACAAAATTTATTCGAAAATTTATATCGCTTTAATTATGAATATACAAAATATTTTAACCTGACTTCTTATTTTGTTTCTTCTATATACGTTTGACACTTTTATAAAGAAAAAAGAATAATGATGTTAGAATTGTTAACACTTTTATAAAAATTTGGAAAAATCAACAATAGAAAGGTTATTTTCTTAAAAGCAAAATTGTACTACTTGCTTGTTGAAAAAAAAATAACTCAACATTCCTAATTAGATAATTATTTTCTTTTTTAATAATTTTTCTTATCATTTTAAACATGGCATTGAAATCGAAATCATTCGGTAATAGATTATTCCCAAATAATGCTCACAAATTTATACATATATGGTGGATAAAAAGCATATAGCATTCTAATAGAAAATATTCAAAAGAAAAGAAGCAAAAAATTAATATTTTTAAAATCTTATTTTCTTATATAATGGCTTAAAACTTTGAACGCTTAAAACTTTGAACTTAAAACTTAAACATTAATCATTGCTCTTTAACTATCTGAAAAAATTATTATGGCTGCAATATTTCGTGTATAATTCAAGGACAAATTACCTTTCAGCTATTTTCGTTTTTACATGTTAATTCTTTTATGATAAAAGATATGGATTTTGTTTTTTTGAAAATATAGAATATTAAATTTTAATCCATAAGATAGAGCTTAAAAAACCAGAAATGCAAAACAAGGTAAAATGAAATAATAATACCCCAAAACATAAAAGATGAGAAATAACAGGAATCATCAATCAAAAATAATATAAATTCACATTTTTATATCATTAAAATAAATAATCTTTAATCGTAAATTTTTACTTGCCAGGATATGTAAATACATTTGGTAAAAGACATTTTATTTTCCAAAAATCATTATAATGGTTAAAAATCAAATATAATTATTAGATATGGTTAAAATTCCTAAAACAATGGTTCTCAAACATGAAATATTGAGATAATTTGATCTCAAAAAACAATCGTTCTTTTTTCTGTAATTTCTTCCCCCATTCTTTGCTAAATCATTTATTTATTTTTAAATCTAGTCTATTTACAAATTTTGCCTCATTTGAGGGTAAAAATCGAAATAAACTTAAATCTACTTCGTACGATGCCCAGGAGTATTTGCATTCATACTCTTTTAAAAGGAATTTCCAATGTCTCTAGCATTTCAGAAGACTTTATCGAAAATATAAGACTGAATCATGAATCTGAGTCCTCTAATTGACTTGACACCTTTCGAATTCCGAAAGAAAGCAAAGAGTAGAGTATCATATGACACCTGCAAAATCACATCACATTGGAAATTACTTTTAGAAAGACTTTCATTTCTGATTTCATCTTCCAAATCCACTAGCTTCAATGCAATAAAAGTAACGCCCTATTTTTCAACGCAATCTTTTATCAATCCCAGAGATTCTGTGACTTCGAATTAGAAAACGTTGAAAAGTTTTCAGGTGTAAATGGATTAAAGTACAAAATCTATAGTTTTACTGTGATAGGCAAAGTGAGATAGAATAAAAATCCCATTTTTTCGATTTTAGTGGAAGAAAGAAGTATTTAGTATTCCTTCGGGTGTTTTATTGCAAGTCGTATTCATGGGTTTTGGCAGATAGGGATATAGTATTTTGTATTTCATTAGTATATCGATAGTATTCCACATAAAACAAGTTTATTCAAATGTGAAATTTATAAGATTTTTGAGCTTACCATATAAGATACTCCATTATCTTTAATTCATTTCAAATTGATTTTTTTTCATTTACTTGTTCGTTTTAGTGCTGTTGGTATAGGTAGATAGAAAAGCGGCATTTGTATTTCATTTGTTTATTGTCTATGTTGTTTTAGCTAAGAGTTTTAAATTTTTCTTCGAGGAGTGCTTGTTTATCCATGATTTGCTTGCATAGATTTCATATTTATAAAGGAACATTTTTTTTATTAACCTTTCAAAAGTTTTTATTTGTTATATGATATTGACAAGGGCCTAAAAATTTTGTTTGTATAATTAGTAGCATATTAATAAATATTTTTTTGCCCAATATAATGCTTTTAACATAGCTATATATTTTCAATATTTCAAATGTTATTTAACTTTGGAATTTTATATCAGCCCTACCTCATTTTCACTTTGAAGAAGTAGGATTAGACTTTAAACAGCGTCAGCGAAATTATTATATTTCTTATTAGAGCACATAAAATAGTGACCAAATTTCTTAGAGAAATAAGTGGAAGCACCAACTGAAATAATAATATGAAGCCAATTTTATAAAAGATTAATTATTTAAAATTATATAACTTGATAGAAAATAACTTGAATTTATTGAATATATTTGCATTTTCATTGTTTAATTATCTACGATACTTAGTATCTGAATTTTTGAATTGTTTTAAATTTTATCTTATTTTGTGTGATAAATTATAATTTATCTTCCTTATGGAAAAGTAGATAAATTTTTTTTGTTCCATCATTTTAATTTCAATCTATAATCTAAAAATTTATCTTAGAACAACTAATACGAACTTTATATCCAAACTTATCTCAAAAGTATCAAAAAAATTATATCTCGACATAAGTTACAAACATAAATTCAGAGTTTGAGCAAAAATTGCAATATTCTTAAACTTCATGTTAATTTTTTTTTATTCATACTATTTTTAAAACACCTTGCCCATTCATTTTGCATATTAATGATCAAAGAAAACTCATATTTAAAAACAGTTTCAATTTACAAATTTACTTCCCATTTTATTTGTGTAAATTGAAAAGTATATTTTCTGAAATTTACTGCAGTAGAATCTGAAATATTTATAACATATATTTTTAAATTATATTTATTAATTTTAAAAACATAGCATCGGAGTATTTAAACATGCTCTTCTATCAGAATTATTTTTAATATATATAAAATATTTTTTATGTTTAAATTAAAAAGCATTATTACAATTTATTATGAAATTCAAGGGTATATTTGAATTGTTTTTAAAGAATAGAAAACTATCTTTAATTTCTAAAAAAATTCTTTTTCCACCTAAATTTATTTAATTTTTAAAATGCACTTTTTGAAGGTCTTAATTTAAAAGTTTGAAACAATTACTAATTGTTCATATTCTCTAAATATAAAACTATATATAAATATATAAAAATCAATAACATAATAAAATATTTATTATGTATTAGCTACATTTAGCATTAAATTGTTTGATTATATTGGTAACGTTCAAATTTCATTTAAATATCTTATATGTAACCTGATATTAATGATTATCTGAACAATATCTATTTAAGCATCAAATTACGATGAACGTTAAAGACACGCTATCTTAATAATATGTAAATAGATTTTCTTCATGAAGTAAAATCAAAATATGTAAGAGTATCATAAAAACTTACGTTACGGCTAATTTCTCTTAAAAATTAAATTGCCTTTCACGATATTTCAATTTTTTTTTCTTATTCCTTCTCTAAACTGCTTAGAAAATGTACATAAACTTTCTTTATTAGTTTTCAAAAATGCTAGAATATATAATCGATTGAATAATGTATGAAACAATGAAAAAATTAAATTTTCACAATTATAAAATGAAATGATTAATTTGTTTAACTCATCAAAATTTAAGTCATCAGAAAATGTATCTCCAGCAAATAAAGAAGTATCTTTTAAAAGATAATGTCTCGAATTTGAGAAGAGGTAGAATGCTATAATAATGTTTTCAGAAAATACAGCAGAAAAATTACAAATTTTAGTTTAATATTAAATTTTTATTGATATTCTTTTAAAACTCGAATTTGTATATCCATCCTCTAAACTATATTTTTGCGAAATCTGTTGCACCAAATAGTCAGCTCTATAATACTCTAATTCACATACATTCTACTTTATTATTTCAATGTTTACTCAAACAAATATTAGGAAAACAATACTTAATAACTTGTTAACCAAAAGAAGACAGCAAAACATAGTTTCTGTTGGCTTTGAATTCCTTTCCCACCAATATATTTTATATTTTTTATATACTATTATTTAGCAACCTTTTCTTATTTTAGGCAAGATGAAAGAAAGATTTGAAAATATCTAAATATGTTTTCAATTTTATTATTTTTGAAATGTGAAGTTATAATGCTATTACATCTTTTCTGTGACTCTTAAAATTAAAAAAGAATGTAGTGCACGTACAGAAGTTGAATTTTCTTGTTGTTACTTACGGCACTTTACAAGCCTGCCGACAGTTATCTGTCAGCGATTTAAGCCGAGTGAGGGTCTCTTGTTCTTTCAGTAGCGCCAAGAGCACAACTTAGCTACTTCATACGTTGCATTCGCATGAACAACCCCTTTTGATAGGGAGGCGTATTCATACACCTCACAGAAAGAACAATCATGCCCGAAACGGGACTGGAACCCAGGACTCCAAGATCGCGGGGAAAACGCGCTACCCCTAACCCCTATGCCAGGACGCCTGCTGAATTTATTAAATATTTTCTAATATTAATTTTTATTAATGTTAAAGGAAAGAGACCATTATCTTCTTATCTGTTGTTCGACATAAAATATCAAGTTCTACTAAAATATCCGAAGAAAATAAAAAAGAATAAATCTTTCAGCAAGTTGACATAAAAATGTTATCTGATAATGGAGAGCAAAATGCTAAAAAAGGACGGCGTCAAGACTGCATTTTCAAATTAAATTTTCTTTATACATAATTTATTTACTTTTATACGGAATATTTGAATGATATTTGCAATATGTGGTAGATGATGTTATTAATATAGTTCTTTTTGGCAGCTAAATATCCTTCTCTAGAAAGACAGGTATTATGTATATTGAAAATTTTACTTCTCTCCTTCTTTTTAAACTGCTTGTTCTTCCGAAAGAATGTTATTTTGGGAACCAAATCATTTTTCTTCCTTCTCTTTTCTAGGAATCACTCCATCCCTTAATGCTTTTTGTACTTCTTATTCTATAAAAATGTTGTGCAAAGGATAAAAACAAAATGCATTTCTCACCCTCATTTTGATTTTTCATAAATCTTCTGAGCTATAAAAATATTTTTTTTTTCTTCATAATGATACTTCACATGGGTCGGTGCAATAAATTCGGAGAGAAATGAAATATTTTTAGTGCTTTTCTCTTTCTTTCTCTTAGCAGTGCTCTCATTTTCAAGAAGTCTGCTATACGAGATAAATTCTAGAGTGTTGATAATTCTCATCTTAAAGAGTTCCACTTTATTTATATTATTCCTAGCATTAAAAATACATAAAAGTGAAATATAAATACTAGTGACTTATATTGTTTTCTGAAATGTGTCCGTAAAAGGAATACATCAGCATTTACAATACATATATCACTTTCAAAATGCCGATATATTCAAGATAGCAATCATTTTTATTTTGAGAAATATTTATTATGTTAATACATTTTTATCGTCTGGCAAGAAAAAGAAAAATGGTGTATACTCTTCGAAGAAAAAAACAGTGAAAACGTTCAAAATACGACCGATGCGAAAATTAAAATCAGCACCAGCAGAAATTTAAAACGCAGGCATAAAGAAAATCTCTCAATATGCTTGACAACTCATTTTGCTATTAAAGGGAGAGTCGACTTGTCTGACTTGCCAAAGCTTCTTGACTTTTATAAGTTTCCCTACATGATATAGAATTTTTAGAAAAAATCTTCTAATAATGGTTTTTAGAACCGAAATTAATTCTAGGGCCCTCATTTCTTTTGAAAAAACTTCCCGACTATAACAGGGGTTTGTTGACACGACATCATCCATTGAAAATGTATATAAATATTTATTTCGTTCTTTATGATAAGCAATAACAGGGATTGCACTGAAGAAGAATTTCAGATATTCGTAATAGTAACAATTCGTAACAATAACGAATTCAATTTAATTAATTTCATTACAAAATTGAAAGCTCTTTAACAAATGGGATATTTCAATAACAAATTTTTTATTTCAATGTCACGTGAATATAATGTTTAAAATATGTCGCCTTCATATAGAGATATCGGATGTGTGTATTAAAG
>JAPMOR010089156.1:79626-97585 GCA_026543865.1 Argiope aurantia | reverse complement strand
ATATATATATATATTGTTACAAACCTACAATTCGGCTTCCCAGCATAGTTTATTCCATCAATAGAAAGAAAGTTTTACAGTCATCTGAATGGGACTAGCGCGTCGGAGGTCCCAGAGCTTGGCGACAAACTTGGCGACCATTTGGCGACAAATTTGGCGAGTTTGGCGCCAAAATAGATAATACCCGAAACTTCGAGAATTTTCCCGATCCGTCCAGTAGGAACCGAGATACACCTCGAACGTTCCTGATTGGTTGAGAGGCTTCTAGCCCCACCTCCTGAGACCTATAAAAGGGTCCACAGCTGCCAGAGCAGGCAAGTCAAGTCGGACGGGGAGACGACGGAGTAGTCCGAAGACGGAGCGGAAAAGCCAGTAGTCCGAGTTCGAGAGCAGCGAAGTCAAGTCAGTAATCCGAGTCAGAGCCGGAGAAGTAGAAGATGGAGTAGACGGAAGCGACTGAGTCAAGCTAGTGCTGAACTGAGCTGTGCGCTACTGTCTGCAGTGATTCTGGTTGTATGCTGCTGTGTGTGCTGTTGTATGCTACACGTCTCGGGTGAAGAAAATCGTCTTCTGTGCTGTATATAGTTGTCGCTTTGTGCTGTCCTGTGTGTCTTCGTGTAAATAAACGTTGTTGTTTTTCTACTGCCGTTTGCTGATTGAACGTTTTTTTACACCATACCACTTCTACTATCCAAACGAACCCCGGTAAAGAAAATTTCGTAACAATATATATATATATATATATATATATATATATATCTATATATATATATATATATATATATGTATAACCTATTGCAAATAAAATTTAAGAAAATGCTACTTAGTAAAATAATTCTTTTTATTTTTAAAGGTGAAAGGAAAGCAAATGCTCATAATATCACTTTTTAGAACAAGATTAAATATATATATATATAAAAAGTCAAACGTGTTGTTATCAGAAATGGATGGTCCGGATGGCTCTGTTTAATGATTTTCCTTAAATAATAACTATTTTTATGTCAAATACGTTGAAATTGATTGGAAATACTGACAATGTTAAACTTCGAAATGGTAGAGTAGTTTTGCAATTTAACTTAGGGAAGTTTTGGTAATAGGTAATAAGTAACATTTGAATTTTTGTTATGGATAAAATAAAGTAGTTAATTACACTGAACATATTCCCTTTGACAGTTTGAAAAATTCTCATTATGCTAAATCCAAACAGATCATTATAGGCTATTAAAATCACTTCATAAGTCCACCGCATATCTCACAAATAATTAAGACTATTATAGGCAAAAATCAAGAAACTTGGTTTAAGTTTCTCTTTGGTTGTTTCATAACTTCTCATTCAGCTAAAAGTTAAATAGATCATGTTTAATAAATCCTATACAATTTTTTCCCAAATCCTATAAATAATGATCGCTATTATAAGTCAAAGTTGAGAAACCTATTACATTTCCTTTGGTCCTTACGAAAACATATAATTTTTGTATTTTAACTTTCTTCATAGAAATAAAAAATGCCAATTCATATTTCAGTTCCTTTGTGTTGCAGTTGTTATTCCTGATTTCGAAACCTTTATTTTAAATAATATCTTTACAGAATAATTCAGTCAATTAGCATTGTTTTGCAAACTTTCTCGAAACCGGAGCTCTCCAGATTTATTTTCAGTTCACTATAGTTGAGTTTCATGAATTTTGTAATATGAGATTGGATCCCATTATATTAGAGCATAATGGTATTGCAACGACATATTATAAAGATTTGATGTCAACTTTCTTTTCAATGGAAAGTAATAGAACTTGTTCTAACTTATATGATAAAACAATAAGAATTATTAAATGCTAACATACAATTTTAAATTTAGAAATTAAAAAAAAAAACTGTTTATTTTTTTATGAATGCAAATAATTGTTTGAAATAAAAGTAATTCAAGAAGCTTCCTTCTTATTAGTCATGACAAATTGTGTTAACATCATATTTTTAAGTAAAGCAATGATATTTTAGGACAGAATTAACAACTTTAAACCACTCCAATAGAAAAACTGTTGACTGAGAGGAAAAGTATACCATGCTAAGAAATCAACAATTCTTCGATGACGTCGGATTTCATATACTGAACATATTGGCCGTAAATTCAAAATCAGGCCTCAGCTACGTAATAGGAAAAATATAATGCATCGGTAATTGGCTCTGAGTGTAAAAGGTAACTTCGGATAACTATTGAAGGAAATGACGACTTCTTGTTTATTGTATGCTTAATCGTTTGTCTGTAATAATAATAAGGAAGAACGCTTGCGTATGTTGTATTCTACAAGTAACAATATTTGATGTAGAGTTATTTAATGCGACAAAAATATATGGTAGAGGATGCAAATTTGCACTTCGGTGGGAGTTTTATTACAATTTCATTCAAATAAATATCAGAGGGGATTTTTTTAGATTTCCAATTATTACGTCCAATGTAATTGTAAAATTGGATTTTTACAAAGCCTAATGTAACTCAAATATATTTTTTGGTGTACAAATATAAAAAAGAAATACAAAACATAGAGATTATTTTTTAAAAACTTATTTAATCAAACATCAAGCGAAATTTGACAAGACTGAAAAATATTATTGCATAAATAGGATTTTAATTTGTTCTTCAAATTATAACAATTTCATTTTTTTCCAAATATTTCATAATTCTTTTAAATTTTGTTTAATTTGCATATTTTTTGCGTAAACTTTTACAATAAAGTGAAATTAAAACTGATTTCATTGCTTTTATTGAATATTTAATCACTTCATATTCTTCCATAGCTGAAACCTAAGGAAGAAAAATTACGTTTATTTTCTGAGAATTGCGAAAGTGAAGCAACATATCGTGAAAGATAACAAGGAACTAAAAAATAGTTTACACAAAATGTTATGTTTATCATGGAAATATGAAGAAACTTGGCTCCAACAGAAACATTCTTTCTCACAATGAACAGATGTAAGATTACTAAAATAACATATATTTAACATCTATCACTATTCAATGCTTAAAAATACTTCATTTCGTATAAAAATGCTTTAATTGAAAATAAATACAATATTTTCGATGAACAAGTTTGTCAATGGAGGAAATTAATTTAAATATAAATCAATTAACAAACTTATAAATTAATATAAACTGCACAGATCAACTATAAGATTAGGAGTTTGTAAATTAATGCATCTTACATTTCAGTAACTTGCATGATATTTAAAATTTTTGTTGTTTATATCGAATTATCAAAATTTTAGTTAAATTCAATTAAATAATTAAAAGATTTGATTTAAATAATTAAAAATCCCTTATCTTTCATTAATTATTGTACTGATGACATCACAAATTCAAAATACATCAAATGCAATTTTCCCCTTTTTGCTTAGTTACAAATAAATGAAACCTTCTAGGAGAACGGATAATTATATTCAATAAAATACAACTAAAAGAACAACTACCTCTTTGATTTCATATTATATACATTTCCCAATTTGATTTAAAAACAGCACAAACAGAACTAAAAATGAAAGAGGAAAAATAACAAAATGGAAAATATGAGAAATATTGATGGAAAAGTCTTTATGACAATGGGTGAACAAAATAATACATCGATGGAAAAATCGCGTAGCAGAAAGAAGGCCGATGATTTTTTCCAAATATTTTTCTTTTATTAGTTTATTTAAAGAGGGAACTTTTGCTTGTCATTTGTGTTAGATGGTAAGCGATATTATTAATAGATTGTCCGAAGTCAAAATTCCCTTCTCAAAGAGGTCAATTATTACGTTTATTGAGTTTTTCTATCTTTTTTCCTTGACAGCTCCTTCTCTACGAATAAAGTTTTCCAGAGCTGACTCATTTTTATCGTTTCATTTTTACGAGAATCACTCTTCTCAATGATATTCTTCATATTTTTTTTATCTGAAAAATTCTGTGTGAAAGTTAAAGAAAAAAAAATGTTCCTGTATTTTCTCTTGAATCTTCATAAATCTTCTAAGGCTTGCGATGAAGTTTTCTTTCATAGCCGGCTCTACTTAAATTGAAAGTAAAATGGAATGAATGACTTTTCAGAGTTTGTATGTTATTATTTTAACAATATAAGTAACATCAATGTAAATGACACAAAAGCCAAAATCTAGAATGAAAGTAATAGTGATATTTAAGTAAAATTTCACCTTTATATATATATATATATATATATATATATAAAACTAAAATCTATATATATTAGTTATGTCACTATTTTCTGGAATATTCCAGTCAGAATGAATACATGCAAATATGAAATGCATAATAGTCACCAAAAGAAGTTAGGAACGTATTCGAATGGAAATCAAATGAAAGGTTTGAAATGCCGAAGGGCTCAAAATACATATTACAGTCTTTGTGTTTTATTATCTGGGTATAGAAAATATTTGTGGTTCATTCTAGGAAATATAAGTTGAGGAGTAAAATACCATTACTCTGTTACATTACGCTTTTATAAATTTTTATTGTGAAATTGCAAATTTACGAGGGATATATTCACTTTAGATTGCACATTGATTTTTGTTCTTTTACATTCCATTACATGCAGCCTCCAAATAAATTCACTTTTTATTCAGATACCTAATAGTTTGTGTCATATAAAAACAGGCACATTCTAATTTTATATTGTTTTTGTTGCTACCTACTTGTGTTGCTAGTTGAACTTACTTCTGAAGTCGAAGTATATGAATGAATGTCTTATTAATATTACAGTTAATTCATTATTAACAGTATATAAACTGATAGTTTATTGACATTTATTGTTACTGCATTGATACATTGACGATTTGGTATATCTTACTGCTCTTAAAGAAGGAGATTTAAAAATATTCTTCTATGATAACTAAGAAAAGTTAGTTGAGATGTATTTTAATAAAATTCTTATGTTTGTTGCCAAAATTATATCTTAAATAATTAACTGTAGTAGAGTTGCTAAAAACTTTATTGTGACTTGCTTATATCAACTTTAATGCAATGTTTTCCTTAACAGTTTTTTTCTGACTTGGTATTAACTGTAATGATTAAAATTTATCATAAATTACCATTTTTAGAAAACAATTTAATTAAGTAGAAATGCATTTACAATAACACTGAAGAGAAATAAAATGTTAGGAAGCAAGTATTTTTATAATAAACAATTGTATTTGCATACTAAATCGTAGAAACTATCTTTTTTTTCATTAAAATTCTGTATATTGTAGTAAATATTATATAAATGTTTTTTCTTGGAAGTTGAAATGAATGTAAAAATTTTTACTGATAAACTATATAATTTATATAGTATTTTTGGCAACGTGACTGGGAAAATGGCTGCCAGTGAAAAGCAAGGGATTATTTTAATGAGTTAAAAGCTGATGTTTTACTGTTTCATGTGGATGCAGTGTCCAAAATGATTTCCATTCGACTTTATTTCTTTTTTATTGACTTTACATTATTTGTAACTATACACACTGTGATATTTACGTTTACTCATGCTTTTGTGTTACTATTATGTTTGTGTGTGCTTACTTTTTGTTCTTTGCTATTTATTTACCTTTTTATCTATACATGGTTTAGAATTTAGTAATTCTTTATACTTTGATGTTTCTTTTTCATGTGTGTTTTAATTTGATTTGTGGCTAGTGTTCCTTTTGTATTTTTGATTAATGCACACAGCAAATGGTGTCTGTCTTTGTAGTGTGCATGTTTCAAATAAATAAATGTGAATCTCTGAAAAAATATAGCATGAAAATTGGAATTTTACTGATGTGCCATTCATGCCCTTCTATAACATCTGTAGTAATGATGGTAACTGAATGATAATCATTGGGAGTGAAGCAGTTCATACTAATGACCATCCTCGCCCACAATAAATCCCCTCACATAGGATGTGCATTCTTCTTATGTAAGGGGCATTGGGGTAGAAGCGACTCCATTCCCTGTTTTACTTTACTCGCAAGGAAATCAACTATCATATCGGAAGCTTCTAATCCACATGTTTGGGATACCACATGTGGGGGTTTTAACTAACAAAAAATGAACTTTAAAAACAACTTTTTTTATTATCTCCTGCTTTACTATCTTTAATGTATTTTGCAAATGATTATAAAAACATGTAGCAATCAATTTTTCTTGCATTCTCAACCAGATGATGCCTATCGTAATAAATCCTAACGAATTAAAATCAATTAATTAATAATTATGTTCTGAAGCTATTAAATCATTGGATTATCATTGATAATACCCAATTGTACAAAAGTTTAAAGCTCTAGCACATAAGAAAACGAGTAACTAAATACCATTTTTTTAAATAAAAAACGAATCAAATAAAAATGTATAAAAATATCTAAAGCCGACACTGCTTGTACAATCATTTAAAACAAAATGTCTGCACACTGATGAGGGAAGTCGCTAGCTCAATATTTAACGTTATTTTAATTCATTCTTTTCGAAACTTTAAGTTTCTGAAACGGATATAAAATTTCCATTGCTCATTTTGTCTAGCATTCTTCTACAAAAATCTTTCTCTTCCATAAAAACAATTTTTCAAAAAAAGAAGTAAAAGAAGATCCATTTTACACCGTAACTGGAAACAAATTTCGTCGGAAACTTTGAAATCCATTAAGTAAAAGGCGCGAGAGGGGAAAACTGATGAACTGAGTTGGGTACTTAACTTAAGACCTCAAACATCCGGCTTTAAGCCTGAAGCGCTGCATTTTTCTATTTCCTCCCAATTAACAGCTCTCTGCGATTAATCCCGAACACTGTTTCCTGTTCTGAGCAGCTCTGAAAAGAGCAAAGTTTAATCGATACTTTGTGTTTAAGACCATTTTAAGACCCTTTCCGTGTATGTGAGTGTTGAAGCTCGTAAAAATCTTTGCATTCTTGAATTTGAAACGATTGCAGTTCTTATATATCGAGAGATTAGCTCTAAAGTTGTGCTTTTTATATGCTTCCTTTGTAACTTAGTAATTGCATCGGAACAGATTATGTTCTATTTTTGGATATATGATGATGATAAGCTCTATCTTCAAGAGATTTTTAATATCTTTTTCAATACAAGATGCAGGATTAACAAAAGAATTATATGTACCTTGAATTTCCGTCACTTCAGCACTTAACACAAAAACTTCTTTTGTGTTAACAACCGCCGCATTTTGCTTTAACAAGTTATTTTAGTATCATTCATTCACAATTACAATTAAAATTCTTTTAAAATTTATTTTTTCTTTATGTTTTATTGCTTATAGTCAGAATATTCAAACAAAACGGACGAATATTCCAAACTTTTAATGGGTTTGCCAGAGTTCTAAGAAAAATATTTTCTCAAATATTTCTATGGATATGTGAACAAAATACATGAAACATGGAACTAGATATAATTTAGCTTCTTTATTTATCTTATCTTTTAATATTTATTTTTATTTAATTTTTATTTTGCATGACATTTGAATAAACAAAAAAAAGGGACTAATCGAGAAGATGAAATTAATTTTATGTACTCTATACAACAAACTTATAGAAATTTATTACATTTTGTTGGACAATCTAAGGCTAAGATTATTATCAACAAATATATATATATAGGCATCAGATTTGACTATAAATCGCCAATCGCTTGTCTATGAATTAATTTGTACAAATAGGAATACAGTAACTCACAAATAAAGAGAAGAATTTCAGTGTGTATTCATTATGCAAAAATTGTTGGTCTGTTTTGAATTTTATATCTCATTCGGTACATCTCATTTCAATTTTTTTAGGCTTAAATCGCTGACAGATAACTATCATCGGGCTTGTAAAGTGCCATAAGTCACAACAACACAACATTTCAGTTTTTCAGATCATGTATATGCAAATAAAAAACACAATTAATTAAATATATTAAATGTATTATTAGATTCTGCCTTTAAAATTGTACATCTGTATCAGATTTTTATACTTAACTGCAAGAGAGAAGATATTTAAAACGCCGTTTCCACACTGTAATACAAAATGAGAATAATATGATTGTATAAAGATATACGAAAAGCTACAGCTGATTTCAAATTTTTATTTATAAGTAAATAACCAATGTACAAAATTGTGAATAACACCTCCGACTCTTTTTTCCTGATTCTTTACATCCATTTAGTGTAAAATAGCATATACGTTAATGGATATTTTTTATCATCTCCATAAAAACAAAATAAAATCTTAATATAAGAGCGGCTTTAGATTTTATATATAATGGCTACTAATTTTATATATAATGGCTCTGATATTCTTCATCCTTCTTAAAATATAAATCATATTCTCCTTATTATAGCAATGCACCTTTAATATAGAAAGATTAAACACAGTTAATATAAATCGTATTCTCCTTATTGTAGCAATGCACCTTTAATATAGAAAGATTAAATACAGTTACAGATAAATATATAACTTTAAAAAGTTTCAAAATGTCATCAATCTTAGATCAATATTGCCGATCAAAATGTATTAAAAAAGGAAGCTAAAGATTATATAGTACATATATATTGTATAAAATTTATATTAGCATTTTGAATATGTTACAGAGGTGCTCAAAAAGTGCTTATCTTTCATGACAGTCTATTGATTCCACATGTTTAGAAAATCATGGTTACAATGATTTATTTGATTCATTATATTAATCTATTAATTTAACGATTATTTGAATGATACTGCTGATGGAATTCGTAAATTTTCTTCTCGGTCATATCAGAGTGTAACATCTATAGACATATCAAAATAACAACATTTAATACTTGACAAGCACTTTGCTCTTGTGCAGATTGATTTTTGATGAAAGGTGAATCTTTCAAACAGCGTTGATTTTGAGTGAAAATGATTTTGTGCGGATTGACTTTTAATGAAATTTGATCTCATTTAACGGATCACAGATAAATGCATTACAAAAACCCGCAAAAGGGTTTCAAATAATTTGATTATCTTATATCTTAGAGAAGTTAAATTAACACCTTATTTTATGACAGTCCATGAATGTTAAGATAATCAGTCCTTATAGATTTTGAATACGCCTAGACGATGATCAAGGCATCTAGTTTTCTAATCTATAAAGCTCATATGCGGCAAAATCAGATCTCGTCACACCATTGCAATCCTGATCTTTAATGAAATCTGGTCAGTGATGTAATCATCTTTGTCCCGAACAAAGAGACTGCTATCACGATTTTGTATTTAAATGAAATTGTTTCCCTATGATGAGTTTTAGTAATTTGAAGAAAGGACACCGGCTTAGGTATTGCATTATCCGTCTTATCGAATTTTAGAATTCAGTCAGAACAGTATTCGGCTTCTGCAAAACGGGATGATGATTGAAATAAATTAAACATATATGATATTACTGATTCTTAATTTTTAAATTTCATTTCACAGTTCGACGTTATAAATGATGAAATATTCAACTAAATCCATTCTTTCCATTTCGGGTATTTTATGTTTTTCCAGATTTCTTGGTTGTATTCGAAAATTCAAATAATAATAATAATAATAATAGATCGAATGTAGTGTAACACTATAACTCGAACTAGTAGTTTTATGTTTCCTAAATGAGTTTTAAAATGAAAATCACTGTTTGAATAACGTATTATCTGTAATTGAACATATACAAATCATAAAATGATAGATTTATAATATCCTATGCCTGATTTGATGTTATGATAATCAATAATTTAAATCCCAAAAAGTCCATGATAAAATAATATAATGATTATAAGTTAAATTTCATTCATTGATTATAATAATAAATCATGGGGTTTTAACTGTTCATATTTTTATACCACATCTTTACGATCTTAACTTATTGTTTTAAAAAATAATTTTATAGATTTAATGAATATAAATACAATTTTCGCTATTATATTTAATTGCCCAACGATAAACAATATTAGCTGCTTTTTTAATATTATTTCTATATAATTTCTATATCTTTTACACATAATTTAGTGATGGATTTTTCTACGAAGTATTTTTTATATATCAAATTATAAGAATCCTAAAACCGTGTTATTTCCTTATCCTGTTCTGTATAGTTGTTCTTCATGAGTTGTTCATGAATTTCTAATGAAATCAAGTCATATGGCTTCATCAAGTCAAATTTCTAATAAATCATTATTGTGCCTTTTAAAGCATCGATGGATTAATAATCAAATTTCTAATTGTACGCTATGTTTTGCGGTACTTAAACATCATTTCATATTCATCACATAAGCAGCAGAAATTATAAATAGGAACTGACTTCCTTATATTTCAACAATGGAAAACAGTATTAGATAATAAATAAGAGATGTGGCTTCCATAGATTTCAACAATCGAATAAAAATGTAGATAATAAATAGGATCCGGCTTCCTTAGATTCCAACAATAGAAACGGCATGTAGATAATAAATAGAATCCGGCTTCCTTGGATTCCAGCAATGGAAAAGATTGGTAGATAAATAATAGGATTTGGCTTCCTTAGATTTCAACAATGGAAAAAATCACGCCATTAAAAAAACGCAAACGAGTCTAAAATGAGTCGAATTTTAGGTCGAATTAATTAATCGACCATTTTAATTAAGAATTAAAACGGTCGACATTGATATTCTTGATTAAAAATTAACTAAAAATATTTCTAAATTTTCCAATTTACAAAATATTTGAAAAATTAAATGGATTCATATATAAATTTTAAAATTATATAAAACTCAGTTTTATCCAATAGTATTTATGAGAGTTATCACTCAAAAATGTAAATTCCTTAATTTGTAATTAATAAAAACTCTAGTTAAATTTTCTGAAAATATCTTCATCTTGCATTTTCTGTCACACTAAAATATATCCACTACAAATTTGTTAACTCTACATTTAACGGTTTGTCCTATATAGCACTAACACTACACACGGATACATATTTTCATTCAGTATTAATCAAGGTGATAAAAATTCTTCTCCACGTACCAAAATTCTCCACGTCCAGAATTTTTCCACGTTCAAAATTCTTCCACGTCCAAAGTTCTCATCAAAATACCTTCACCTTTCATTTTTTTAACTCACCAAAATATACATGCAAGGAATTTGTTTGCTCTAGATTTCGCAGTCTGTCCTATACAGAACGAACGCATGCACGGATACATATTTTCATTCATTATTAATAGAGGTAATAAAAATGCTTCTCCAAATAAAACCCTCTAATAAGAAACAAATATGAAAAAAAAAATCAATAAAAGTTCTTAAGGTAAAAGCATCAGAGGCGTCAGTGAATTAAAATCGCATCTTACTTCCCCATAAGAAGGTGTAATGCACTTTCGATGCAGGAGAAATTAATTTAAGTTTTACGTTAGTGAAATGCTTAAGACACTCCTCATTGATTTGCAAGATTAAATGAAATATTGATGGAAAAATAATACAAAAGCTACGAAGCCCCTACCCGACTTAATCCTCTAAAACGTTATTAAAATTTAAATGAAAATATTGAAGTTTCGAAGGGTATATTTTTCAAGAAAAAATTGATTTGCACCGCATCTTAATTTTTTGTTTTTGTTTCACATCCTTTCATTTATTTCTTATTCTTTTTACAGCTTAAAAATGTATCAAAGTTGGTCTACAAAAATATTGGTTGATATTCAGTCTAAGAACAAATTATGGAAACACATAAGTGCATTGTGCTGTTAAAAGGAAATGTAATAAATAGACAAATTTTAATATTCGTTAAATTTATTTGCAGTTTTTATTTTCTCGAAGTTCAAAGATTTTTCCATTTATTTTTGAATTTTATTTTCTAATCTTTGTAAATCTCTATTTTAAATGCAGGAGAAAAAAGCATGTAAAAGTATATAAAAAAGTTGATAAAAATCAAATTTCCTATCACTCACATTTAACATCACATTAACTTTATATAATCGGAAATGATCCAAGCATTTGTAAACGATTCTACGTGGGCACCCGAGACGCCTGGATTTTAGTACGAAATTTACCCCCTGTCATTCATAGATATTTAATTGAATAACCGAGATTCCTGCTTTATTCGTTAGATAGCCTTTACCGGATGGGCTTTGGCCCCTTGATGGAATTCTGAAAATTGTTAAAAGATGTCTAGCCTATATTTACTTAGCAGTAATCATTTGCTTAGCTTACTCACTACTTACTCATTACAATTTTTTACATATTGTTACGAAATTTTCTTTACCGGGGTTCGTTTGGATAGTGGGAGTGATATGGTGTGGAGAACGCTAAAATCAGCAGGCAGAAGTAAAATAAAAACAACGACGTTTATTTACACGAAGACACACAGGACAGCACAAAAGCGACAACTATATACAGCACAGAAGACGATTACCTTCACCCGAGACGTGTAGCATACAACAGCAGCAGACAGTAGCGCACAGCTCAGTTCAGCACTAGCTTGACTCAGTCGCTTCCGACTCCTCCGTCTTCTACTTCTCCGACTCGGAATACTGACTTCGCTCCGTCGATTACTCTTCTTCGACCACTCCGACCACTCTGACTACTGGCTTTTCCGCTCCGTCTTCGGACTACTCCGTCGTCTCCCCCTTGGCAGCTGCGGCTGCTTCCTTTTATAGGTCTCAGGAGGCGGGGCTAGAAGCCTCTCAACCAATCAGGAACGTTCGAGGCGTATCTCGGTTCCTACTGGACGGATCGGGAAAATTCTCGAAGTTTCGGGTATCTATTTTGGCGCCAAAGTCGACAAATTGGTCGCCAAGTCGCCAAATGGTCGCCAAGCTCTGGGACCTCCGACGCGCTAGTCCCATTCAGATGACTGTAAAACTTTCTTTCTATTGATGGAACAAACTATGCTGGGAAGCCGAATTGCAGGTTTGTAACAATATCAATCCTTCGGGAATATGATCTGGCATTGCTATTCTTTTTGATGAGTACTGATATATTTTATCTTTGTAAATAGTGCATTTAAGTGTCATAAAGTACCGGAACTCAAATGATATTAAGAATGAGAGGTTAAATTATATGTTTATACTACAAATGTAAATGAATAGAAAATTTTCTGCCATATTTTTTGTGTACAGGGTATTTAATAAATTCCTGAATCCATCCTTTAGCCTAAAAATTGAGACAGCTATAATCACAAAAGTGATACTTAGATAGAGAGAAATAATTATGAGTAATATGGTAGGATCCGTAACAACTTCACTTCATGGTGAATTTCTAAGTTAAAACTCCCATCTAGAAAACAGTACTAGAAACGGATAAAAATCAATTACACAATCGGAATTCACTTTTTAACTAGCACAAAGGATATCTTACGCAATACATACTTAGAGGAAAATCACGTATCAATTTTGTTAAGACTTCTAATTTTTGAGATTTCGAAGTTTCCTCAACTTCGGAGTACTGTCTTCCTATTATGAAGACTGAAGAAAAGCACTTTCATCAAGAAGGATAAACGAGTAAGAAATTGTAAATGTTCCTCTACTACATCATGATTTAGAATTATTGTCCAAATTGCGCTTTCTATATTTTATTCTTGGCATTAATGTGTTTTACAAATACAATATGCTCCAAAATATACAGTACTGAAACTCGCGCATCTCGAACACGTAGTTGCGTTTGTCGATGAGGTATAGCTTCAGCTACACTTGCTCGCAGTAATGAAAAGGAAGTTGTGTTGTGCAGCTGTTGTTGGAAATAGGTCTCCCGATGGAGGCGAAAGTATTTATAATTGAGCTTTATTTCCGTTCATACGGAAGCGGTCGTGATGGTGGACCTAGTTTAAGAAAGGTGGCAGAACAATCCCAAGAGAAGTTTAATAAGACGGCACCAAGTAACCCAGTTTTGCTGCCTATTGTTAAGAAATTTCGTCGTTCTAGTAGTGTACTGTGTGAACGGAAGGGGAATGTTAAATGAGAGTGCTTTCAACTGTGAAAATCCATCAAGAACTGTGCCTGCATTATATGAGAAAATCATCTCTTTTTGCAGGAGTCTACAGCAACCTTTGTTTGAGGATATGTCTGAGAATCTGCGTGAACGGTATGGACACTTTTTACAGCGAGGTGGAGTACAGTTTGAACACTTACATTGCGTATACCGTGGGAAATCAACATGCTAATATTATATATGTATATATGTAAGTTCCTTTTGAGGAAAAAGAAACTAACAGCTAACAATAATGTATTTTTGTTCATCTCTTCCTTCCAGTACTATGTAATTTTGTTCATCTTTTTATTTCAGTACTGTATATTTTGGTGCATACTGTATATTGTTAAAGAATGGAAACGTTTTAATTTTTCTATATCCCGTATTGATTTCTAGACAGCAATTTTTAAATCTGAATTTTACTACTAAATGGCATTGTAAATGGCCCTAACGTGTTGCGCATAACAATTTATTATTATGATTATGACATCAATTTTATGATAATGAGAAAGAGAGAGAGAGAGAGAGACTGAACTCTTAATAGTTAATTTGTTCTGGCTTCCGTAAATTTCTATTTTTTATAACTCATCATTAATATTTGGTTGCGATTTTCGTTAATAGATTCTTAACTTTCATTGACCGTGGTGGCCGGATGGTAAGGTCCTGGTCCGGGAGCCGCATGATTTCAGGTTCGAGACACGATTCCACTGAAGAACCGTCGTGTACTTGGGCTTGTTACACGCTAAATCCATCAGGCCAAACGTCCTCCCGATGGTATGGTGAGGAAAGGGAGTGCCAGCTCAGGTGTCATCCTCGTCATCGGACTGCGGTTCAAAATTACGAGGTCCGTTCCAAAATAGTCCTAGTGTTTCTTTAAAATGGAACGTTAATATAACTAAACCAAACCAAACTTAACTTTCATCAACATGTTCCTCCGAGGACGTCTAATTTCAAAATTTCATGTTAACTAATGACTTTTGCTAAATTAGAAACACTCAGAATAATGTACATTACTTGAGATTTCTTATAAATATTATATAGAAATGATATTTTTAAGAATAAAATGATTTCAAACATTATTTTATTAAACATGTCATTAAGGTTTTATAGCGCCTGAATTCGATTTGATGAGACAATTAGGAGAAGAATGCGTATGGGAAAGAGCTAACTTCTCTTAATGTAGTTTTCTAATGGTGTAGTTACTTTTATTATAGACGTATATCATTAACATTCCAGCCTTTCGTATAAAAATCGTCTCATCATTGAAAACTGCACTACATGCATATATATTGAATTCCATATATTGTCGACTGAAAATACGATTCGACTTATAATTCCTAGCCCTTTCTTCAGAGTTTCTAAGAAGTATCTTTAACGTGACATAATCTTTAACGTATTTACCATTTTTGTGACAAGACGTTACTAGTTTGTCTCTTCTGTTTCACCAAAACACACATTGTTATTAACCGCTTTATACCATGTTTCTCATAACTTACGCAGTCAAATGTAGCAAAGTCTCAACATTCTACAATGTTTAACAACTATCTAGAAAATTGTGTTAATTTCTTTTGGAGGGATGCATTATTAATAAAAAAAATTACTGTATTTTCAATATTCTTAAAACTTCTAATAGTTTTACTTGATAATCGTATTAAACATTCATTAATACGATTTGATTAATTTTAATTCCATGAAGCCTGTGAGCTATTTTTGAACAATCCCCCCTTCCCCCAAAAAAGGCTCTTATACTTTTTTGTTATATAAAAGTAAAAATGTCTTTTCCCTGTTGATAAGTTTAATCTAAGTATAACTGATATCTGAACTATTTTTCTTTGAATCTTTTTAAAATCTTTGATGAAGAAAAGATGATATTTTTTGAAGGTCGTCGTTCATTCTGAATATTTATATTACAGCCCTGTGAGTATTGTTTTTAAATAAGTTTGAAATTTGTATATCTCATTCACTTATTTTGTAACATACCTAGCTGTGACTGTATAAGTTAGGGCATCACAAGGTTTAAGGTATTTAAATTGAGAGGACGATATTTAATGGAGGTTATCTCACTTAGCACTTCTGGAGAGACTATACACTCTTTACCAACGTAAAGCGTGTTTTAATAGTTGAGTATTTGAGTTATTCTCTATCACGACAGCCAGCACAGCAATGCTGTTTAGAATAGAACATAAAATGGTCATTTTATGTTGAAATGCTGAAACGCTTTTAGGAAAGTAACATGCTTAAAAACACTATACGAGCTGAATTCAAACCTCTACTACAGATTATACCTAAGTAATCCAAGATATTATTGGCATATAGAAAATGTCACACTACCTAAATATTACGCGTCTTTGACTAGTCATGCTAAGTGAATTTTCTTTTTTGTTGTAAAAAGGATGAGCTCAATACCAGAGAAATAGTTCATAACTTTTAGTAATGACAGGGATAGGATTAGATACATCAACAACGAATTTGAAGTCACGATATGGATACGACTAGAAATATCAACAACGAATTGTGCATAAAATTTCTCCAAGAAAACATCAGGAAACCTACCTATATACGCGAGTTAGGATCAGACTTTAACCTCAGGTTATAGCCCTATGCTCCTAGAAAGATTTGACGAAAGAAAGCAGCATATTTTCGATTTGATTCAAGTACTCATAGATTAGTGTAGTTAAGTCAGTTTGGATAAATTGCAACAATATACTACCAAAAAAATGGATATGAAAATGTGGCTCATGATCTTTAACTGGAATTGCACATATCAGCTCCAAATGCGTTTAACAATGAAAGGACAACTCGGCTTTAAATTACCGTCATCTCACAAATGATAAAAAAAAGATTCAGTCTTCCATGTTTCATTTTCTTACTTTCCAAGATATTTTTCAGTTAATGATAATAAATTGCATTATAGCATGTGATTTTTTTATTGCGTCTCTGAAATTATTTATCTTGAAGATGACATGATAGGCTTTCCGAGACAAATTGGATTCTTATAATTGAACAACGTTTATGATAAAAGGTTGATCACGAAACGGTTGAGAATTCTCTTTAATCTCTTGTTGTAAGATTTTCTTGTCAAAGTATGGATACTAAAAATAATAGCTAAGTATTGCCATCTTCGTTTCTATGGAACAATAGCAATTGAAACAATTGAAAAGTCACATATAATATTTCAAGGTTTTAAGATAATACAAAATATTGTTTCTAGAATCAAAGGATTCTGTCTAAAATTTTAGATCTGTTTAAATTTAAAAAATATAAATAGAAGATTTAATTTAAGAAGATCGTACTTTCGTTGGTATGTTCATCATCAGACACTGCTTCTCAGGTATGTTAAATGTTATTTTCATGAAAAGGGATATAATCAAGTAGCAAATATTTCATATGATTTCAAATTGGAAACAATTTCAAACTGTTAACTTTGCCCTATTTTTTTGTTTATTTAACAAGAAAATAATAATGATAGCAAACAATTAAAAATTTATATGGTAAGATTTTTTATATTAGTTTCCATAAATATATTTTTTTATATTAGTAGGTGTGTATATATACAAACGTTAAATTATTTATTTTTAATATTTTTAATTACGCCACTTTGAATTGGGCAATTCGGTCAAGTTTTTATACATGTTATATTAAAATAGTTGCCACAGATTGAGTAAATATTAAACCACGTGCAAGTATTCCTACCTTGAATTGCAAGTATTACATAGATATTGCAGCCACCATTGAAAGAACTACCAATTATAACTAAGATGAAGTCAAAACAATATTTCTGCCAATCAGATAATGCCAAAACTGAATGATAAATACTGTCCATAAGCTAGCTACAGAGCTTAAATTGTTTTTGTAATGTAAAGTAAAAATTGTTCTCAAAAGCTAAAATTGTCTCAGGAGAAGGTAATTTCACCAGCTAAAAACATATGATAATTCACGTACATTTCTGCTACTTTCTGCCTAAATTTTTTCAATTATTTTTAATATTAACTTCATAGAAGAAACTTTCTTTAGGTGTATTTGTCTATCTTTATTTATAATAAAGTGTGTGTGTGTGTGTGT